>JARHVA010000548.1:5100000-5120363 GCA_037957365.1 Torreya grandis | reverse complement strand
TGTAAATCTACAATGAGCTCAAGTTTGAGGACTATGAACAAATCTACCTATGCAAGAGTGAACCAAAGAGACTAATGTTACTTTGACTGAGAGGTATGAAGCTCTCAAACTTAATGTAATTTTTTTTGAAGTAATGGATAGTTTATCTCAGGGTTAATATGACCATAAAGTACTTCATAAAGGTCTTAAAATGATGAAAATGTAGGCTTATAGGTGTGCAGACCTATAGGTCTCCATTTCCATGTAAATGTAGTAGAACCTGTATTGAATTGTTAGAATACAAATGACTGAGAGGGGGGGGGGCTGCAAATCAGTTACTTATAAAATTTCTTTCAATTCCTTCTTAGCATACATGAACCATTGCATTATCATATAGATCAAACAATGCATAAAAAATCAACCATACAAGCATGAAACAAGATTACACAAGACAACACATAATATATGTGGAAAAAACTCAAGGAAAGAAAACCCACTGATCCATGAAAATGGACTATAGTATTATAAGTCAAAATATCACAATTTAGTTAAGCATCAACTTCACATGGAGCAATAACCCCAACTAGCTAAGCACCAACTTGTAAGGAGGCACCCACCCCCTAGATGATTCATCCACATAAAAACTTTGATCCAATTTATAAATTTTTTTTTCTCATAAAACAAATGATGAATACCTTATTTATATCTTCTCACTATTTTATCCCTCTCAAACTGCCTTCTAGGCTTCTACGCTCAACTAGGTCTCTTCAAGACAGATTAGGTCATATGACCTTGATATCTCTCTCTCTCTCTCTCTCTCTCTCTCTCTCACACACACACACACACACACACACACACACACACACACACACACACACACACACACACACACACACAAACATTCTCACACACAGTCCTGCAAGCCCGAGAGGCTACTGTTTTGGACTCATAAATTCATGGAGGATATGTATGGTGGAAAATGGATATTGGAGGATTTTTTTGTGGGGTTATAATAAATCCAATCAGTGGAATTATTTTTTTTATTAAGGTCCTACATGATATGAACAATCATTAAGAAAAAGAGGTAGTCCAAATCATTGTTTTGCCTTAAGAGGAGCTTGAGAAGGCCCAAAATTTTATATTGATATTACAAGAGGATTTGCATGAGACTTGAATATATTAACCATGTAATGGGACCCATGTGTAATACAAACTTGTTTAATTTGTTTAGGGATTAAGATCCTCATCTTTATGAATCATCATTGAGATGATAGGCCATTTAAAACCATCTATAAACACTTCTAAGAGCTTGATAGAGGTATATATCCTTATAATGACGTGAAATAATCTTGAATGACCCTATAATCACTTTAATAACCTATAAACATCTAATATCACCTAAAATAATCATCACTTGGCACATGTGGGATAAATGTATGGATTTTTGGCCTAAAAGATTGCCTATTGGAGCTAGTTTGTAGGGATTTGAGGCATGCAAGCCTTCCTACATAGTGGAAGAGGTTTCTTAAGCCAAGATAGAGGTATTTTTACACTTAAATTAATTTTATGGGTATTAATAATTATATTATAGTTTGGAAGTGGTTAACTAAGTCTAAGAATAAAAAGGTGATTAGTCTTGCACCAAGAAGTTTGAATTGCAGGGTCTTGAAAGCATGAACATGTGTGAAATTAGTTCTCATTCTCTCCAAATATGAAAAGAACATGGAATTAGCCTAGGATTTAGTTAGATATCTCAAATAAGCATGATCAAAGATGACACATGGAAAGACAAAGGCTTGTAACTCCTCCTTGACCAAGAATGGATATATTCAAATAAGGTAGATGAGTCAGCCTAGAAGGTGAAGTGTCATTCCATGCCACTCTTCAAGATGGAGATGATCACATCGAGTTGATACATGTTGAAGGAGTTATTAATATTGTTATTTAATAGTTTTCTTGATTGTAACTTATTTTTTTAGGAGATGACACTTGTCATTGATATTCCTACGCATCTCTTTCTCGCCTTCTCTATTTCTCCAATATATGTATCCTTGAATGGCTTGTGATGGATCCTTTCACTGAGTATGGTAAATCCCTACTCAACTAAAAATTTGTACTATGTCTTTTAATTTTGAATAAATATAATTATTACCCTTTCATATGATTACAATTAGTTTACTTGTGTGATTGTTGATGAATGATAGTAGTAGTGCTCTCACTCTATCTCGTTTGTCCTCTCCTACCTCTTTATAAATGTATTGTATTATTGAAGGTCACATGGTGAGTTTGAGGTAGATTTACATAGTTTGGAAGTGGATTTTAGTCATTAGTGTCATTTTTATACCTCTTAATTATCCATTCCATTTAATATATGGCCTATGATGTCCATGTTTAAACACTCATGCTTGAAGGCCTTAATGAGCAGTGTGATCAGGTTCATACCTAATTCTTTTTATTATTATATGATACTAAATTTGAAGATGTTAATTATGTGTATCCCCTCCTTATTTTAGTTTACTTTTAGTTCTCTTACCCTTTTCCTTTATAAAAAATAGGTCTAGTAGTAGTTTAGGGTGATATCATAAAGGGAGTTATCCCTATCTATATATTCACCTCACTAATTAGGTCAACCATAGCCTCAAGGTGTCTCCATGCTATCACTTAAGTGAGGAGGATTGAATAACCTCCTCAATAGTTTAAATTTTGATGATAAAAATTCTAGCATGCCTAATCAAATAAGAGACTTCATCCATTGAAGAATTAATGGTGTAATCTTCAATGCATCAAACTTTGGTGGCATGAAAACAAACACCAATAGTGAATCCAATCATAATCAACTAGTTTTATTAGCCCATGTTTTATTTGAATCAAGTAACATTTGTATTTTATATTTCGCATGAGGTTTCATGGTTAAATTTGGAGTAGATTTATGTTTTACTCAAGTTGGTGAACCATATCAGTCATATGTTGATCCATACCAGCTTTACAATGACCTTATTTACCCTCCATATTACCCTAGATATCAATGTGATTAGCCTTTCTATCAAGAGATATATCCTCCCTCCTTTCCTCATCAACCTTACAAATATTTTTGGCCTTCATATCATTCCAATAGAGCTTTCCATCAACATGAGTTATGGTATAAGGAGGAGTGTATAACTAGGCAAATCCATGATAAGAAAGAGTAAGACTATTAGCTTCTCATGAAGATGTTGAAGAATGAAATGGTAATGATAAAGGTAGATGGAGATGTATAATTTGTTTGATTTTTCCATAGTTACCTCATTTTAAAGCTAAGGGACTCATTACAATTTGTAAGGAGTGAGTGGGTAGCCTTTAAGAGGGACAAGTAGAATGGGTTAGGCTGGAAATAAGAGATTTGAATAAATACATGGAGGATAGATTATTAATATGGGAATAATAATAATTGAAATTTATTCAACCTTAATTACCCCCTCTAATTCCAAGTTAGTCCTCTTGTGTTCCTAACTTGCTCTAACCTACCATAAGCCATAAAAAAATGTTGGATTCTATGAAAGCCTCATTTATTATTCCCCAATCTCAATCTAATCTCCCTCATGAACCTTCTCCTATGCTCTTTCAAAATTATAAATTTGACGAGTCTCCAAAGCAGCTTGTAAGCTTCTCAAATACTTCATCCTTCCCTCAAGTTCTAACACACCATCAAGAGGAGGATCCTAATCCAAGGTTCCAAGTTGGAAGCAAGTAGTAGAGTCATGGGGGAAGAAATATGAACCATGCCTAAATTAATAAGTTGAATCAAAAAAGGAACTTGTGCCTATTTAAGTATAATCCACCTCTCCTCAAGAGAACCAAACCTTCCCATCCTATAAACCTATCCAAGAAGGTATACAAAACAAGAGAGAGGTCCTAATATTCAAACCAATTCATGAAACTATTTAATCCCCACCCCTCCATCCTCAATAACCTAAAACTTTCCCATCATGGAGGTAAATTTAAGATAAATTTAAAATGAAGAAGGAAGTAATTGTGGATAAAGTTAAAAACCAAAGTATATCAAGGTTTGAGGGATTGGTTAGTGAATGGAAGGAGAATAAGGACAAGCTCATTGATTATGAGATCTTAAAGCTTATTTATGAAGTTTAACAACCCATCATTGAAGAAGAACATGTTCTATTGGAGGCTAATGAAGGTAAAATCGATGCTATAAGTGATCAAAACTAAGGCTATGAAGAAGAATATTCAAGTGAACATGAGGAAGAACTCATCATTGGCACTCCCCTTAGTGAATAAAAGAACAAATCAGTCTTTGGAGATGAAGGGAGAGGTTATATTCACCATATAACAACAAAATTTGAAGAAGAGAACACTCTTGAAGGTGAACAAAGCTCAATTGAGATAGTTAAAGCATTAGCATAGCCAACTAGTCATATCAATGAGACCATGGATGATCAAGAATAATAGTTCTTAGAGCCTCTTGACAAATTGGATAAGCTAGATGAAATTGAGATGAATTTGGATACTTTCCAAGATGCCTCAAGTAACCTAGAAGAGGTAAAAGTTTTTTTTGAATTCTATCCTTTGATTTAAAGTGTTGGTCTTAATTCTCATTTCAAAGAATAATTGGTTTAGTTAAGAATAAAAGGATCTCAAGAAAGCATTTTCATATAGAATCACCATGAAGAAGTTGCATCTGATCTTGGTGTAGGAAATCTCCTAAATAAACAAGATGAGGATTTGAGTGGGATTGAAGTGGCCTCTGATGAGCATGGATCAATCACCTTTGAAGATAAGAACCAAATTGTCGTAATGATTGGTGAATTTTCAAGCAACCACCATGAATTTCATGATCATATGACATCAACTACAAAGGTGATGGAGATAGGTCATCTTCAAGACAATCATATGTAACATGACTTCTCAAATCAACATGAAGAGTTTTAAGATGATATATGACAACAATATTAGGAGATTTATAATTAATTTAAGACTCTTCAAGGGCCTATATCTCTTATTTGGGAAGATGAATATGATTATGAAGCTTTCTCTTCCTTTAAGATAAATGTGAGAGTTACCAAGAAGTTATTCAAAAAATGGCACACCATTTCATGGAACCTCTAGTAGCTAGAGTTGATGGTGCCCATATGAGCCAAGATGTGATCATGTTTGAGAAGAATTCAAGCATGAAGGAGAAACATAAGGTAACTTTCAAGCTATAATATGAGTATATATTAATTGGAAACATGTTTGATGCTGATAATTCACATGAGATTATGCCAAATTAGTGGGTAAAAAAGAATACTACTCCACCAAACTACATTTACAAATGGTGGCTTGCTCTAGATCATTACTAATCTCATGGAAAAAGAGTTTGTAGAAATTTTTATTTTGATCTAGGAGGAAAATATATTAAGGTTAGTTATTTCCAATAGTTTTTTGTCTTATTTTACCCTAAGTGCTTTGTAGTGTAGACACCGAAATCGTGTCTACTCCCTTGGTCCTTTCTCCCTCCTAGTCCCCTTTGGTCCACTTAACCACTTCTAACCCATGATTTATTAATTTGAAATAAATATCCTATTCTAAATTAATAAAATCCCTTTTTCCCTCTCCTTGCCACCTCGCCACCCTTGGATACCTTCTTTGGATTCCCTTCATTCTCCACATGGCCAATATTAATGCCTAGACCCCTATTCCAACTTCTCCCCTTTAACCTCTCACCCATTTTAATCACCTTCGACCGTTTCTTCCTCGGACTCGCTGACCCGGCAGTTGGGAAAACAGACAAAAGGCTATTTTTAGCCTTTTTCCTGCCTTCCAGCCGCCGACGTCGGTCAACTGTCGACCGACGTCGGTGATATTGCCAGCATCGGTGGCCTTCTTAACGGCTTTTTGCATCCGTTATCCCTCTCTTCGCCCCGGATCTTCATCAGACCCTTGAATCCGTTCCTTCACTTGATCAATCTGCCAATCTTTTCGCCAGACCTCTCACTCTCTCCCTCAGGTACACACAGCAGGCTTCTGCACCAGCAACAGGAACTTTGCCTCAGTCTTCTACACCAACAACAAGACCTTCACACTAGCAGCATCAACAACAGGTACAGATATTAGCAGCACTCCTTCAGCAGGCACAGGGATGTATATTGTCTGTGTTTTCATTATCTTTTGAGTTATTGCTTTCAAGTAATATCCCCCCTCAGACCAGACTGTCAACCAGACCAGACCAGACCTGAATCTTTATTCCTCTATCTCCCTATTCCCTCTGTCCCTTTTTGACATTCTATCCATTGTCCCAGACCTCTACACAAACTCTCAGACCATTAACTAAAACCAGACTCTCAGACTCAGACCCCCAGACCATTCAACCAAGCCCAAAACTCTATCTCAGACCCGTCCACGGACCAAAACTCGACCAGAACTCGTCCACAGACTACTACCCCGACCGACGCCAGTCACTTTCCCCACTGACATCGACAGACTAACTGACGTCGGCAGACCTTAACAACAGACACCATTAGGACCACCGACGTTGGCAACTGTGACTAGGCCGACAACATCTCTCAGGTAAGCCTTTGCTTCCATTTCCTTTTCAGTCTTTAATCATTTTAGTATTTTATCACTCTGCCTTTTATCAGACTTTACTTTTATCAAATAGTGGGTTGACATCCCTTAAGGAAGTCTTCATACTTCTGGGATCAAGCTTTCGCTTGGCAACCCACCATCTCCTCATCTAACGCCCCTTTTGTCTTAGTCTCTCTCCTTTGCAGGTGTCATCCTCCGCAACCAAAGAGGAGTTCTCATAGCATCTGGATTACGGTGTGCATGACTACATCTAGGTACATACAAACCTTGACCATTTCTTCTCAGTTTCTTATTTCTCTCTTTGAATGTAGAAAAAAAAATAGCGTAGAAACATTCTAGCACACCCGGTGGGACCCTTAGGACCTTCCTTGGGTTCCTTTCCTTCTTTTTTCATTTAGGGTGCATTAGGTTTCTCCCTTTTCACCTCCTTCTTCTCTTCTAAACGACATCATAAGCAGGAATAAAAAGAACTTTTATTTTCTTTTCTTGCACTTCTAGACTAGTCAAAAATCATATCCTTCAAACCCTTTTTCAACTTGTTTTTCATCCGAACTTAACATTTCGACTTGGGGCTTAAAACACTTTGCATGTCATTTCTGCTTGCTTGAATTTCTTAGTCCACACCTAGTAATTAATAAACCACATATTGAATTAATCGTAGATCACTTGATGTTACACAACCAAACCACGTGCACCAAATCAAACATCAAACTTACCTGAGACAAGGCCCGACTGGGATTTCATCACCCAGCGGATACCTTACCCGTCCCGATGATCTTACGTGGATTTCATCACCAAGGGGAAAGCCCACTCTATTCTCTAGCAGAGTCTAATCTCTAGGGAAAGTATATTTTGGCTAAGCGAGACCAGCTTACCATTGGGATCGTGAAGTGAGGGGAGCTTGCTCCTTAGCACCAGGCCATGTACGGAACCTAACCCAGACTTCTTGAGTGCCTAAACAAACCTAAAACCATCCATAGACTACCTCTTTTAGGACCCTTCTAACAGCTGACCTCCCCAAACATCACTTTAAGGCATAAGCCAACAAGATTCTAAAAGTTGATTCTTAGAATTTAACGCTTAGGGCCTGCCTGTCTCTCTCTGTTTTTTGTTCCCATCTGCTTGTTTGAGCTAGTGAGGACACTCTTTCTTCCTTTTTTTTCCAAGAATCTTCAAGTTTTCTGAGTTTCTAGAAACCACAGTCACCGGCATCGGCTTTACCACCGATGTCGGTCATATTCATCCATTGGCATCAGTTTTATCACCGACGTCAGCTACCTTTCCTCACCGACATCGATTTTCTGACCGACGTCGGCCATCTTTCCCCATCGACATCAGTTTTTCAATCGACGTTGGTCACTGTCACAGTCCTTTTTCAAAAATAGTAGCCTAAAACCTGACCCCTTTTTCTGCCAAAATCACACTCTAATTTTTTGAAATTGGAAAAACACAGTTTCTGAAACCTGACCCCACTTGCCTTGAATGGTTTTGATGCACAATTAAACCAAGACTCTTCTTGACCACACTCCCCCATCCATAACCAGTCCCATAATGGAGTTCAACTCGGAGACTGAAAGAACTCCTACAGGACCGACACCGACTCAGACCCCCATCATCCTTGAAGGGGACCAAGATTTTGAGAGATTCTTGGACCTCAATGTCACAGCCCTCCAAAACTATCTCACGAGGAACCCAACACGAGACCTTTCAGGTGAAGTAGTGATGACACTAACACCACTTGCTACCTAGCCTTTTGCCTCAACCATTAACCTGACCATGACCAATACGCAAAGTTTGGCCTCCTCACCTATTTTTAGACCAACCTCCATCGGGGTTCCATTACCCCCTCAACCACACACAATTCAACCAAGTTCTACATCATATCAGAACTTTATTGTCTCAACCCCTCACACTCTTGCACCCATAAATGCAGGAGTGCCTACCTATCCTTCTACCAGTGCCGTCACGTAACCACCTTTGGCGGTGTCTAGTCAACCTATGCCTTCGACCTCCATAACCCAACCACCTTTGGCCTCCACTTCTATCCCTGCGACTAGTTACATATATGTTGTGCCCATACAAGCGTAACCGACTACGTCGTATGCCCCTCTCAACATCTTTCAAGCGCCCTACAACTTAGGAGGTGCCCCACCCGCCAATCCATCAGCAGACATCATTAAAATGCTGATGGACAAAATGTCCAGTCTCGAGACCTCTATCTCTGGTTCACGCAATGCTCTCTTGTATGAGCAAATTTGTAACGAACCCATCCATCCTTCTGTCTCAATCCAACCATACCCCAACCATTGGGAGCTTCCTAAATTTACTCATTTCTAGAGTAAGGAAGACCCACAATAGAACTTACGGGCATTCAGGCATGCCTGCTATCTTATAGCCCACAACGATGCGTTATTATTACACACATTTCCCATGTCGCTTTTTGGCCCCGCCCTTGACTGGTATAGCTCTCTTACCAGACATTATATCTTTTCATTCATTCAACTTGCCCAATTATTTCTCGACCATTTTTCTATCAACATAACCAAACAAGTCTCAATCACAGACCTGTACTCCATTAGGCAATTCAACGATGAATCAATAGTCAATTTTGTCGCCCATTAGAGAGGCTTGATTAACCAGCTCTCCTTCTCCTTGCCTCAACTTGAGCTCATCGAGTTCTTTTCTCAAGCATGTGCCAAGCACATCTCTTCTACCTTGCGGATCCAGACATTTTGCACTTTCGACGAAGCTTTCACCATGGCTCGAAAGCTTGAACTCCGTGCCCTTGAAGAGGATAAGTTCAAATTACGTAATACTAATGCAAAAGCCAATGACCCTTCTTCTTCTAGACCTCCTTCTACCAACTCCAAGTCCAAAGGAGTGGCCAACACTGTGGTCGTTAGATCACCATCTTCAACGACAACTAATCACTCTCAACCTTCAAACTCTCCAAGCATTACCAAACAATTTCAACAACGATACATCCAGCGTTCATACACTCCACTTAGAGAATCATACGCTTCCATTTTGGAAAAACTTGTCAAGCAGGGGGTCCTCAATCTCCTTCCAATCCGACCACCTCAATTCGACCCTTCAAAAGCCTTCCCTACATGGTATAGAGAGGCCAATTTCTGTCACTTCACTGCATCCACGACCATGTCATCGACAATTGCCGAACCTTCAAAAACATAGTCCAAGACATGATCGACAAGGGAAATCTTGTTTTGGACAACCCGAACACCCCACCCAACCAACACATCGACATCTTCAGACAACCATTCCCAAACCATCCGCCTACTCAAGCTAATGTCCAGACCATGACCAATGACCCTCAAGACCATAATATTCACACAATCAACACTGTCTTACCTCTTGTCCCTGACCAATCTCATTCACAGGTGGAAGACCTTTCTTCCCCTATTTATCCATCACAGGATGAAGAACTTTCTTCTCCTATTAGTCCTCCATCGGCCTTTCTTATACTGGAGGATGCCTTGACCACACCTACGCCATTAGCCCTACCTTCATCCAACGACCCTACCTTGCCTACTCCTCAACTACAAGTAAAAGGCACGATCATCCATGCCCTCTGCCCACTTGAGGAGCCACACTCTCCTATTTCTTCTCCACCAAGAGAAGAACCAGTCTCTCTGTCCATTTCAACTGAGGAAGACCCAGTCATGATTTCCTCTTGCCCTTTGCCTAAAATTACCACATCTCACTCACCTCCGTCCACATCTGAACCCAAACCCACATCTAACCTCACCTCGCACAATGGTGGCCCTCAACCCAAACCAAAGAAGGCCACTAAACCACACCGGAGGACTCCTCCCCCACCTTCGTCATTACCTTCAATCTTGGGCCCGCATTCGTCCACCCTAATAGGAGTGTTTCCCACTCCCATACTTCACAGAGGCAAGTCACCTCCATTACTCTCTCAACCCATCAGACATATATATTCTCCAATCCATCGAACAATTCCTCTTACGCCTCTCAAACCAAAGTCATCAACCCCCACTGCAACAAGACACAGAGACCCGTTAACAGGTTCTTATGCCTTGCTGTTATAGCAATTATTGCAGTCATCTCGCATCAATCTCCCACCTCTTAAACCATATCAATCTCTCAGACCTAAACCACCTTGGTTCGACGACACTCAGATTTGTGTGTATCATCACACGCATGGGCATGACACTGAGCATTGTTGTGCCCTCAAGGTCATCATTCACTAATGTCTGGGGAATGACACCCTTCTACTTGACCACATTACTAATAAACCTGCAACACTGCCCCACTCATCAACTCTCAGATCAAGGCCATCTTGGTTTGACAACTCTAAATTTTGCCACTATCATCACACTCTGGGACATGACACTGAGCATTGTTGTGCTCTTAAAGCTATCATTCGACAACACCAGAAAAAGGATTCCCTTCTCATCAAGGATCCTCTTGACTACCTCTTCGACAAATCATCAACACTGACCCATGCTTCTCAAACCTCATCACTTAAATTGGGATCTCCACGCCAGACTATGGTCCCTTTGTCGCCTTTAACCTCGTATTTGACATCAACACAGTCAATCTGACCAATAAACCTCATCTGACTTTAACCAATCTGTCCAACATTCTCCCTAGCTGCTGGGGGAATTCAACCTTCATCCAAGCCTCGACCAATCTTTCAACCCAGTCTCGACCAAATATCAATCACTCTTTTAATCCTAAACCTTGACCAAGTATCCATCGACCTGACCCTCGACCAAACATTCGACCAGTCTCAACCAATCAGCAACCAAATATCAATCAACCAAACTTCAACCAATCATTCAACCAGTCTCGACCAATCAGCAACCACATCAACCAACTTCACATCCAACATCAATCAACACCTGACCAATTTGGAAAGAGGCAAATGGGGCAAATCTGCTCCTAATTGACTCAGACCTTATCATAACACACAAGCATGGCCCAGGGACTTATCAGAACCTTGAGCCCTTTTATGCCTTGCATTTTCAACTATTCTACTATTAGTCGATTACTCAATCACTTGACATTTTACTTGAGCTCGTCCCTTGAGCAACCCTCTGTCATTGTCATTCCTATTCCTATCAACCCTGTTTTCCAACATTTGTCACCCCTTTTGTCAAGCAGTAATGCTTTGTCCTGATAAAAGGGAACCCTTAGGCCTCTAGAGGCTCGTCCATGGCTAAAAACTTTAGTCAACACATACATCAAAATGGAATACCTATCATATCAATGGTCATTAAACTCTAAATGTAGACTGCTCCCTCGAAGGACAGCTACATAATTGCTGTGTTACTAGACTGCTCCCTTGAAGGACAGCTAGGCCAAAGTCATATAAAACATTTAAAGCAAAAATATAGACCACTCCCTCGAAGGATGGCTATGACTAAATCTTGCTACAAACAACACCTTTTTTAGAAGCTTCTCACATCGATCAGCTTCACAAATGACCACCAAGCAAAGTGACATCTTTATGTGGACTTCCCGCATTGATCAGTCTGCTCTTAAAAAAAAAAAAAAAAAAAATGACTGACAAGTTATAAAGTCATGGACATGCCTATAGTCATTCTCGGGTCACCTATAAAAGGGGGCAAGGTTCTTCCTACCACCAAAAAAAGGGTTACCCCATCCTCTCATATTACATATTCATCCTATCACCGCAGCATACTCAAGGGATTTCGAGCTCACTTAACGTCAAGTGATTCGATTACTTCTCTAGCACAACACTGGTCCACGACGCGATGCATACACGGGGCTTTTGTTCTAACAACCCCTATCCATGCCATCCTTTTTGTCCTTGTCAATGAAAGAGCAATTTGCCTTTCACTTTTTCTCTACACTTTGGTCACATTCAACCACATCATTTGTCCACACAATTCAACCCGACTCTTTTTTAACCACTCACATAGCCTACTCATTCTGGTTTCCATAGACATCAATACACATGGAAACTATCAACCACACAATTTATGTCAAGCATAAACCATTACTTGCTGAAGTATAAATCGACCTGCAATTCATTTTTAGCATTCATCCACCACGAATATGGATAGTTGCTAAGGGATGAAAAACCCCGACCAATGTTACAGAATACACCATTTGGAAAATGCTGTAGCATCATCTTCTCCTCATCATTTCAAGCATGTACCCTCAAACATATGGGAAGTGCTATATCATTATCATGACCAAAATCAACCACTTCGATCTTTTTCCTCCCTCTTGGGAGAACTACATTGGCCTGAGGCCCTAACGACAGGGGCTATGTAGGCAACACTCAGTTGACATGGGGTCTTCAGGGGTTAGCTCGGCCATTCCTTCATCGCATTTCTTCCATCACATTTTTTTTCATCACCTGCCAATCACATCACAAATAAACACCTATTTTCATAATCATTAACATTAATCATTTTCATCCATATCATTAATCATTAATCCTAATCATACATTCATCATCATATCAACACAACAATATCAGCATCATAATCCTAAATATCATATCAAAACATGTATCAAATCAAAAATAACATACAAACGCATCCATAACATTTTTCATAACACATTAATGATCAAAATCACATCATATATATATATATATATATATATATATATATATATATATATATATATATATATATATATATATATATCAATGTTTTACAATGGCATAATCTATGCCTCTGTCTCTCTCTCTCAAAAAAAAATCAAATACATCTCACATCATTGGCTCACAGGCCGGTATATACATAATATCAAAATTTGCCCTCAAGGCTGTGGCTGTGGTGGTGGTGGCAGTGGCCGGGAAGATGCTGTATCCTCTCCCCCCTCTAATTTGTGTCATCTGTGAGACCCAGAAGCCATCGTTCGAGACATAGACTGCTGTCAACTCAGCTCTGCCCTCATCTCAGAGTATCATTGTATCTAAGGGAACCCCGTGATGGCCCTCTCATAATACGTGATCTCGTCTAGTGCATCACTGTATCTAACTATAGATACAGTCTATGGTGGACCCATCAGACCTACTGCCGTGCCCTGCACTGAACCCTGCGGCTATGAAAACCCTGGCTGCACTGACACTGACTATGTGGGCTGCTGAACTGGCTGCTGAAGTGGATGCTGCATCAAGCCCTATCCTCTCAAGCCCTATCCTACCGATGCCTGTGCCTGGGTTGCGGCCAACTGACTCTACAAAATACTGACCTGCCCTGTCAAAGTAGCCACTTGACCTATCAACCCTACCATCTCCTCCTATAAACCTATGACCTGGCTCTCCAAAATGGTCACTCATCCTCGTGCTGCATCCCTCTCTTGGATGGCAGCATCTCTCTCCTATCTAGTAGTGTCCTTCTCCTACCTTGCCATATCTCTGTTCCTGATCACTGCCTGTAGATCAAGTTATGGTCCCGCCTGCACCCCTGTATACTGACCTACCCACCATGTCGAGTAGGCCTCTGTACATCCTGGGTCTGCTATCCTAAGGCCTGTTGGTATCTCCTCAAAATTAGGGCCCTCTGTCTCCTCTGGCAATGGGAGCAGCGCCTCAATGTCATCTCATCTATACAGTGGAAAGGTGGGTGACACATCCTGATGCAGTCCATACTGGTGCCGCACTCTCTCCACTGGCACCCTCTCGAGCTCGCTAGCTCGTCTGCCCCTAACCCATTGCATACTCTGAGTCCCGACCTGCTACTCTCCCTAATCTCTGAATGCTGGATACACCAAGTACAGTCTCCAGATGATATTTTCAGGGATCAGGGCCTCTAATACCCCTCTGTAATGGTCAATATCTCTGACCACTCTATCCACCCGCATCTGCACCATCACCTTGCACCATCGCCTAAATCCAACTCTGAAGCTGGCCTAAATCACCACTGGGAGGCTGAGAGGTCGTGTGACCACGATGTGCTCGTAAGCCTAGCAATGCAGGAGGTGGCTGACACACAAGCTATACCGTCGCCACTAACTAATGCCCCATAGCTCTCTGTATACTTGGGCTAAAAAGACTGGTGCCCAGGCGAACACTATCTGTCGCTTAATCATATCTATCAAAACTCTGGTCATAGTGACCAAAAACCTGCCTCCCTCTGCATCTGGCAGTGCGTAAACCATGATGCCTATCATCATTAGGATCGCCAGCTGATGTGCATCCTCATCCACAGCGTAAAGGGGCTCATACACAAAATTGGCTAAGTGATAACTCCCCTCAGCTGCATGCTCACCAAACAGCATAACCATATGAATATCATGCGCCTCTCTTGAGCATGCATATAGGTCTGCTCTGTGTACCGGCAGTCATAAAATTTGGTATACATCCTCCACTGTGACCGTCATCTCTCTCATGGGCAGGTGGAAAGTGTTGGTGGAATGATCCCACCGCTCGATCAGCGCCACCATCAAGCTCACATCTCGCACCACTCTGTAGTAGCATCACAGCCTGCCTAGTCCCACTGCACTCATCTGTGCCCACTCCTCTCCTGTGATGTCCTGATGCATCCACATCAGCAATGTCAGCAGTCGATCCCACATCATCAGAGTCTACCTCACCTGCATCCACCCAAGTCAATCTCATGTTAAAAATTACCCTCCTCTTTCTATTTTAACCAACCTATTTGACCATCTACCCCTGACCCAACCCCTGAGAAGCCCTTGGCATAGCCTCGACCCCTCGACTTGACCATTTTTTCATCCCTCTTTTGATCAGGCAGCCACCGACATTGATTAGTGTGCCAGTGATGGCACTAACCTAACTGACGTCGACAGGTTAGTGACCGATGCCAGTCGCTGGTCGGTCGACGCCGACGAACACGCTGACATCGGCGACTGGTTCAGCCCTAGGGCCGAACGGGTTGAGCCCTAAATTTAGGGCTTCCCCATTTCTCCCCCCCAAAACCCCCCAAAACCCTCTCAATGCCTCCTAACCTATCCTAGATCCCTTCCCCACCCTCCTAGCTACCCTCCCCCCTCAATTTCTGCCTAAATCAACCAAAATTTCAAAAATCAAATCATAACAAAAATCAACCAAATAGGGCTTAGAGACCCTCCTACCTTGTCTTGGCGTCCCCAGCGTGGTGGCACGATGGGTGCCACTGGTGGTGGACCTCCCACGGGTCCTCTACTGCCCTCTGCCATCACTTATGCGTCACTATGCCCTCAAGCTCCTCCTGGCCCGTAAACATCTCTGCAGCCTCCAATCTCTCTCCACGCGCCTCTCTCTCTCCACCAATGTTTCTCTGACACCTCACACTGCTCCTCGGTCAACTTAGTGTCACTTTCACTCAAAGACCTATAGAGCTCTTTTTTTTTCTCTCAGTTAAATAGCATAAATGACTTTTGGTGGGCCACCAATTTGGTTTTGTCAGATTTGGTAGGTCGCCAACGTCGGCATCATCGTGCCCTAGTCTGCCGACGTCGGCTGATATCCTGCTGATGTCAGTCCCTTTATATCTCTAACATCAGTTTTATCACTGACATCGACAACCTTCAAACCTCCTTTTTTCATCACATTACCCCAAAATCATGCCCCCAATCAATCAGCCCTCTAGTACCAGTCATTTTGGCCCCTTGGGGCACACTTGAGATCACTTTTGCCTCCGTCCATCGACCACCAGACCTTGGAGATCATGACCATCTCCTCTGACCGCGACTACTTCCAAAGTGATTTTGCCTTGGTTTTTTTTGCATGTATGCTACCTCACGACTGGTTAGCAACATTATGCGCAGACTATTTTTTGACCTTCACAAGTATAGGATTGCAAGCCAGTTGATCTGCACTACTTGTGACATTTTCATGTTTTTTGGGAGCACTTCTTGAGCCCGGGATACCTGGAACAGGATGACCATTTGGAGCTTCAGCTTAGATTGAATAACCCAATCAACAGATGACTAAATGTTGGGGCCCGGTTATTTCAATTTTGGCACTCCTCGACCCTCAACCTATGACAATTTGACCTGACCATCTTGTGAAGTGGTATACGCGCAATCACAACTTTTGTAGCGTTCACCCTCACTCTTCTTCATCCACTCTTTGTCAAATCAGCACCCGATTCCAGGTTCCCTTCCCTCAACTCCTGCTTTGAGGGGGAATACCTCATCCATAATTGGGGCAATCAACTCCCTCCTATTTTTGTCTTGCAGTTCACTTGAACAACCAACAAGATGAAATCAACCTTATCCCACCCCTGGGGCAACCACCTCATATTTTTGTCTTGCAGTTCATCCAGAACAACCAACAAGACAAAAAGGGGCAAATGTAGACACCGAAATCGTGTCTACTCCCTTGGTCCTTTCTCCCTCCTAGTCCCCTTTGGTCCACTTAACCACTCCTAACCCATGATTTATTAATTTGAAATAAATATCCTATTCTAAATTAATAAAATCCCTTTTTCCCTCTCTTTGCCACCTTGCCACCCTTGGATACCTTCTTTGGATTCCCTTCATTCTCCACATGGCCAATATTAATGCCTAGACCCCTATTCCAACTTCTCCCCTTTAACCTCTCGCCCATTTTAATCACCTTCGACCGTTTCTTCCTCGGACTCATTGACCCAACAGTTGGGAAAATGGACGAAAGGCTATTTTTAGCCTTTTTCCTACCTTCCAGCCATCGACGTCAGTCAACTGTCAACTGACATCGATGATATTGCCAGCATCGATGGCCTTTTTAACGGCTTTTTGCATCTGTTATCTCTCTCTTCACCCCGGCTCTTCGTCAGACCCTTGAATCTATTCCTTCACTTGATCAATCTGCCAATCTTTTCGCCAGACCTCTCACTCTCTCCCTCAGGTACACACAACAGGCTTCTGCACCAGTGACAGGAACTCTACCTCAGTCTTCTACACCAACAACAGGACCTTCACACCAGCAGTATCAACAATAGGTACAGATATCAGCAGCACTCCTTCAATAGGCACAGGTATGTATATTGTTTGTGTTTTCATTATCTTTTGAGTTATTGCTTTCAAGTAATATCCCCCCTCAGACTAGACTGTCAACCAGACCAGACCAGACCTGAATCTTTATTCCTCTGTCTCCCTATTCCCTCTGTCCCTTTTTGACATTCTATCCATTGTCCCAGACCTCTGCACAAACTCTCAGACCATTAACTAAAATCAAACTCTCAGACCCAGATCCCTAGACCATTCAACCAAGCCCAAAACTCTATCTCAGACCCGTCCACGGACCAAAACTCGACCAGACCTTGTCCATAGACTACTACCCTGACCAATGCCGGTCACTTTCCCCACCGATGTCGGTAGACTAACCGACGTCGGTAGACCTTAACAACCGACGCTGGTAGGACCACCGACGTTGGCGACTGTGACCAGGCCGACAGCATCTTTCAGGTAAGCCTTTGCTTCCATTTCCTTTTTAGTCTTTAAACATTTTAGTATTTTATCACTCTGCCTTTTATCAAACTTTACTTTTATCAAACAGTGGGTTGACATCCCTTAAAGAAGTCTTCATACTTTTGGGATCAAGCTTTCGCTTGGCAACCCACCATCTCCTCATCTAACACCCATTTTGTCTTAGTCTCTCTCCTTTGCAGGTGTCATCCTCCACAACTAAAGAGGAGTTCTCATAGCGTCTAGATTATGGTGCGCACGACTACATCTAGGTACATACAAACCTTGACCATTTCTTAGTTTCTTAATTCTCTCTTTGAATGTAGAAAGCGAAATTAGCATAGAAACATGTAGCACTGTGTTTGTCTTATTTTTTTTTGTGTGTGTCTTGCTTTGGTGTTTTTTTTAATTCTATTATGTTGGTGAAGGTGGTTAGTTATTTCAAGGCATTTTTAGTTAAGTGTCAAGGTCAATTTAGGTCTGAGATTGACTGAAAGACAACCCCATGCCTAATGGATGGACTAGGCAACCAATCTAAAGTACATAACAATCATGCAATCCCAAGAAGTCACCAAATATATTATCCAATTTTGGCTACCATAGGTGATTCTAATTAAAAAAACTATATTTGATCCATTATAATTTTTTTGATATACATCTAAGTCATTAATATAGTCATTTAGGATGGTCTCCCTTTTATGTTTAGTAAAGTTTATGGGTCTTTTGTAAAAGTTAAGATAAATTTGTTTCTAAGTTGTTTAAGCCTTCTAGTGCATTTTACTTACACAAGTCATTAAGGTTAATAGTTATGGGGGTATTTTATGAGCTATTAACATGTTTAAGAGGATAATTTAATGTTTTATAAGTTTCATTCTATATCCAAGGCTAATGAGTCATTTTGAACCTTATCTATGAATCACTAACATGTGTAAAATTGTCAAAGACCATTTTAAAACCACAAAAGGTGGAAATAACTTAGAAAGGCACTTGAAAATAAATTATGAGAAGGTATATAATGTGATGTTGGTAGGCACATTTCATTATATGTTAGTTTCAAATGAGAAGAGGTAGTTACAAGAGGTTTTCAATGCTAAAAATAGGGCAATCATTCACTTGTATGGATTTGGAGGGCTCATCTTCAAGTGTAAATCCTTAAAAATGTGTCTCTTAATCTCCCTCAAGTTAAATCTAGGTTCAAGAATATTTCAAAGGTCTAAGGAAGGAAAAAATAACTTCCATTATCCCATTGAGCTCTTGGCAAACTCACAATGGCCATTTTTAGATGCTTAGTTCATAAGGCAAAAAAATACCTTTTAACTTAGTAACCTTCCTATTCCAAGAATTAATCTTTTATTTTAATTGTCTAACTCTTTTTAGCTATGCATGATCCCCAAAAATATATGTATGTCCTCTCAACTTTGTTTATTCAGAATTTACTCTCCATAGTCTTCATTTTTCTCCTGATGAAAATATTTTTCTAAATTTTCTATGTTTGATTATATAAGGGTTATTTATCATTGACTTAACTCTAAGATGCAAAATATGTTTGATTATATTATCCTTTGGTTTTGAGTCATCTTAAAAATATTTTAGGAGGCCTTCATGTTCCTCTTCATCTTCTCTTACATCTATAGTAACTCTTATCTATTACACTATATCAATAACATTGGATTTTCCATTTATTTTTCTTGCTATTTGTACTAGGAAATGATTTCACTATTTTATTTTTATTGACTTTGAAATCATTCTCTCACAACTCATTATTATCTCTCTAAAATAAATCTTCTTTATCTTCCTCATGCATCCTTGGCATGAAGACTACTATCAATTTAGCTAGGGCAATGTTATTTTTTCCTTTGAGTGCAATATCATGCATGTTAACAACACTCTCTTTACTAGGCCATCCTATATTGGAAGTTTTTTCTTTATCTTCATAATTAATTAGATAATAATGCATTACTACTATAATCCTTTGTTGAAGCCATACAAAATTGACTCTAATCCCATTTGGATCTTGCTTCATATTCTTACTCTTTTTCCTCATAAATTAAATAAATATTTGATTTTTCTCATTCTTCTCATCCATGTCTACTTCTATTTTACCGTTTGCACTTTCTCATGTATCTAATATTTTCACATGATTCACTACTTTTGGAGCCTTTTCCTCCAATCTAGACTCATCTACAAATTTTATCTAACTTACTTCTTTTCCCTAAATCTTCATTTGTTTAAATAATCAAACTGTTACCTTCATCGATCTCTTCATTAAATGTGCAACAACTCAAATTTTTTCCTAGCTTTAGAGAATTTATAACTATTCTTTCTCCCATTATGCATTGTACATCTATCCTAATCTCAAGGTATTATTAGTAACACATGGAATTATACTGACAAAAGGAATAACTCTCTACTCTTCCTCTTTATTTTGATACACATTTGTTTCCATTTTCCAATATGCATCT
>JARHVA010000548.1:5077500-5095000 GCA_037957365.1 Torreya grandis | reverse complement strand
TCTCACACTTAATTTAGCTATGTAGGACTCACAAACTTATATACTCTTTAACTACTCTTAACAACTCATAACAAGAGGTTTTTAACTTCTTTTCCTTCTCTCATACTTAGATCAATAATGCAAGACCTTTTGAACTGTTCAACCTCTCATTAAATTTTTCTATAGACACTTAACTAAACCCACAACCTATTTTCCTCTATTTGTTCATGTTCCTTTGTATCTTAACTTACTTATACAACCACTCCTGTACATTGTTCATTCTAAATACAATCTAGTTTTTCTTGTTTTCATTTTCTTAGAGGTATTCCTCTATGGGCCATTTCTCACACTCTTTAATGCATGGTCAAATTACTAATTATTTAACATAACTAGTGCTTCATAGCTCATTTAGTAACTTAATTTAAAAAAAAAAGGAAAGTCTACCTCATTTAATTCCTCTCACACTAAATTCAGCTATGTAGGACTCAAAACCTTCTATATTATTTAACTCCGCTCAACAACTCATAATAAGAGGATTTTAACTCTTTTTTCTTATTTCATACTCAGTTCAATAATGGAAGAAATTTTGGATTGTTTGACATCTCATGAAGTTTTTATATAGACACTCAACTAAAATCATAACCTCTCTCTCTCTCTCTCTCTCTCTCTCTCTCTCTCTCTCTCTCTCTCTCTCTCTCTCTCTCTCTACAGATGATTCTAACCTGATAACTTGCTTAACTATCTCTCATAGTGAAAGATTCACTTCTTAAAACTTACTCAATATCTCTCACAACTATAAGGGACTCTCTAACCTATGTTTAACACTCAATTCAACTCTCAACAACTTAACAATTCAAGATTTGACCTATTTGAGTCCAAATAATATAGGAGGGTATAAGTTCAAATGGAAAACTACCAATCCACTACTGATAAGATATCATAAGAAAATCCAAAACATAACACATTCATGAAAAACATGATATTCATCATGAATCTATTAAAATTTATTATATCACACTCTTAAGACTCAAAGAATTTAAAATCTTGGTCTACATGGTACTTATTTGACTAAGAGTCAAATTATACTATCAAATATAATAAACATTTATTTTGCAACACACCCTATCACTATTTAACATATGGACTAATCTAGAATTATCTTACAAGATAAAATTACTCACTTTATTTCAATCCTCTCTTTTCCAATTTACTCGCATTAGGATGTTGTATTTGATCAGAATCAAAATATATCTCCAATGTTCCTATCAAACTTATGAATTCTTCTTTAGTCAAACTTATAGATAAATTAGTGGTGTTTATCCATGACTTACCTCCAATCTTGGTAACAGATTTGATGATTTTATCTTTTAAACTAGAATCTTCTTGAAAACATATTTTCTAGTTTTCATGTTTTTCCCTATCTTCTTTTACTTTTACAACTACTCCTCTGCATTGTGCATTCTCAATACAATCTAATTTTCTTCCATTCCTCTCAAAATCACTTCATGTTATACAACTCTTGGTGTCTATCCTCTTTTTCTTATAGGTATTCCTTGGTATACCATTTATCATGATCTTCTTTAATACAACTTCAGATAACTACTTATTAGACATAACTAGTGCTTCAACACTCTCCTAGCAAGTCAGTTGTAAAATAAGAAGAGTCCACCTCATTTCATTCCTCTCAGACTCAACTCAGCTATGTAGGATTCACATCTAGCTATACTCTTTAACTTCTTTAACAATTCAAAATAAGAGAATTTCAACTCTTTTTACTTCTCTCATACTCGAATCAATAATGCAATACCTTTTGAACTATTTAACATCTCATAAATTTTTTCTATAAACACTTGACCAATCTCACAACTTATTTCTCTCTCTTTTTCTAGACTACTTATAGAGGATTATACCCTGATAACTTAGATCTCTTTCATAATGCAATTTTCATTGCTTTTAACTAACTCATAATCTCTAACAAATAATAGGGACTCTCTAATCTATGCTCAACACTCAATTCAACTCTCAATAACTTATCAATGTAAGGTTTGACCTATCAAAGTCCAAAGAATATATGAGTGTCCAAGGTCAAATGAAAAATTACCAACCACTGTTGATCAGAGTTTACAAGAGAATCCAATATATAACACATTCATGAAAAATATGACATTCATCATTAATCCAATAAAATAAATTATATAACACTCTTAAGACTCAAAGACATTACAATCTTGGTCTACATGGGCCTTCTTTGACTAAAACTCAAACTCTACTATCAATTACAATAGTAATTTATTCTTCAACATACCTTATCACTATTTGAACATATGGACTTCTCTAGAAATTATCTTACAATATCTACTTACTCACTTTGTTACAATCTGTTATTTTGTAATTTACTCTCATTGGGTTGTTGTATTTGCTTAGAATCAAATCATATCTCTAATGTTGCTTCCCAAACTATGAATTTTCTTGTGTCAAACTTCTAGAAAACTTAGTGGTCTTTATTCTTAACTTATGTCTGAGCTTGGTAACAAATTTGATGATTTTATCTTTTGATCTTCAATCTTATTCAAAATATTTTTACTAGTTTTCATGTTCCTCCCTATCTTCACTTACTTTTACAATTAATCCTCTATATTGTGCTTTCTAAATACAATCAAATTTTTATTCCATTCCTCTCAAAATCACTTCATGTTTTGAAACTCTTGGTACTTGTCTCACTTTTCTCAAAGGTATTCCTCTCTAGGATGTTTCTCATACTCTTCTTTAACACAATGTCAAACTACTACTTATTTGACACAACTAATGCTTCACAACTCTCTTATAAAATTAGTTGTAAAACAAGAAGATCCCACCTCATTTCATTCCTCTCACACTTAATTTAAATTTTTAGGAATCACAACCTTCTATACTCTTTAACTCCTCTAAATAACTCATAACCTTTTCCTTGTCTCATACTTAGTTTAACAATTTAAGACCTTTTGAACTATTCAACCTCTCATGAAATTTTTATATAAATACTCAACTAAATGCAAAACCTAATTTTCTCTATATTAACTCTAAATGGAGGATTATAACCCAAAAAATTTACTCTCTCACAATGTAAGATTCACAACTTGCAACTTATTTAAAATCTCCCACAACTATGAGGGACTCTTTAACCTAGTTTCAACACTTAATTTAACTCGCGACAACTTAGAAATGTAAGATTTGATTTGTTTGAGTCAAAATGATATGGGAGGGTCCAAGGTCAAATGAAAAACTACCAACCCATTATTTTTAGAGTGTAAAATAAAATCCAATACAACAGAATCATGTAAAAAATGACATTCTTTATTAATCTAATAAAATGCATTATATCACTCTTAAGATTCAAATATGTTACTATCTTGGTCTACATGGGCTTTCTTTGACAAAAAATCAAACTCAAATATCAAATACAATACCAATATATTCTACAATAGACCCTATCACTATATGAACATATAGACTTCTATATAAATTATCTTACAAGATGCACTTACTCATTTTGTTAAAATCCTCTCTTTTCTAATTAAATCTCATATGGATGTTGTAGTTGCTCACAATACAAATATATCTCTAAATTTGCTTCCCAATGTATCAATTCTTATTGAGTCAAACTTCTAGAAAATAAGTGGTCTTTATTCATGATATAGCTCTGATCTCAATAACAATTTTGATTATTTTATCCTTTGATCTTGAATCTTATTCAAAATATTTTTTCTAGTCTTCAAGTTCTTCCCTATCTTCACTTACTTCTACAACCACTCCTCTGCATTGTACGTTCTCAATACAATATAATTTTTCTTGCATTACTCTCAAAATCTCTTCATGTTTTGAAACACTTGGTTCTACTCCTCCTTTTCTTAGGGGTATTCCTTTATGGTCTATTTCTCACGCTCTTATTTAATGCAATGTTAAGCTATTCCTTTTTTGACACAACTAGTGCTTCAAGACTCTTCTAGTGACTTAGTTGTAAAATAAGAAGAGTGAACCTAATTCCATTCCTCTCACACTTAAACTCAGTTATGTAGGAATCATAAATTGATAAACTCTTTAATTCATCTCAAAAAATCAAAACAAGAGGATTTTAACTCCATTTCCTTCTCTCATAGTTAGTTTACCAATGCAAAACATTTTGAATTATTCAACCTATCATGAATTTTTTTTATAAGCACTCATCTAAAATCATAATCTATTTCTCTCTCTCCCTCTTTCTTTGTCTCTTAACTCTCAATAGAGTATTTTAACCAAATAACTTACTCAATTATCTCTTGTAATGCAAGATTCACTACTTGTAAGTTACGAAAAATATATCATAATTATGAGGGATGTTGCAACCTATTCTCAACACTAAATTAAAATCTCAATAATATAGCAATGAAAGATTTAACATGTCTGAGCCCAAATGATATAATGAGGCTCCAATGTCAAATGAAAAGCTACAACCCTCTACTGATAAGAGTGCACAAGAAAATCAAACACCCTTAAGACTCTAAGACATTACAATATTGGTTTATATGGGACTTCCTTGACAAAATATCAAACTCTAATATCAAATATAATAACTTTTTATTCTAAAACACACCCTATCACTATCTCAACATATGGACTTATTTATAAATCATCTTAAAAGATGCACTTACTTCCTTTGTTGCAATCCTCTCTTTTCCAATTTACTCTCATTGGGATGTTATATTTGCATAGAATCAAAATATATCTCTAATGTCATTTCCCAATCTTTCTATTATTCTTGAGTTAAAATTATAGATAAATAAGTGGTCTTTATCCATGGATTACCTTAAATATCATTAAAAAATTTGATGATTTTATCCTTTGATTTGGAGTTTTATTCAAACTATTCTAGTTTTCATGTTCTTACCTATCTTTGCTTACTTTTACAACTAGTCTTCTACATTGTGCATTCTCAATACAATCCAAATTTTATTGGATTACTCTTAAAATCTCTTCACATTCTGTAACTCTTGGTGATCATATTCATTTTCTCAGAGGTATTCCTTCGTTGGCCATTTCTCACGCTCTTATTTAATGCAATTTCAAACTAGTACTTATTAGACATAACTAGGGATTCATAAATCTCCTAGTAACTCAATTATAAAACAAAAAGAATACACCTCATTTCATTCCTCTCCCATTAAATTTAGCTATGTAGGACCCACAACCTACTATACACTTTAAATCCTCTCAATAACTCATAACAAGAGGATTTTAACTCCTTTTCCTTCTGTCATGCTCAGTCTAAATGATATAGGAGGATCCAATATAAAATGTAAAACTACCAACCCAGTGATATTAAAAGTGCACAAGAAAATCCAACACATAACACATTCATGGAAAAAATGAGATTCATCATTAATCTAATACAATACATTATATCACTCTTAAGACTCAAATACATTACAATATTGGTCTGCATGGGCCTTCTTTGACTAAAAATCAAACTCTACTATCGAATATAATAGCCATTTATTGTACAACACACCCTATCACAATCTCAACATACAGACTTATCTAGAAATTATCTTACAAGATGAACTTACTCACTTTGTTTCAATCCTCTCTTTTCTAATTTACTCTCATTGGCATGTTGTATTTGTGTATATTTAAAATATTTCTCTAATGTTCTTTCCCAATCTATTAATTTTTTTGAGTTAAATTTATAGAAAAATAAATTTTCTTTATCCATGCCTTACCTCCTAGCTCTATAAAAAAAATTGATGATTTTATTCTTTGATCATTAATCTTATTCAAAATATTTTTGCTAGTTCCATGTTCCTCCCTATCTTCACTTACTTATACAACTATGACTTTGCATTATGCATTCTCAATATAATCTAATTTTTCTTGCATTCATCTCAAAATCTCTTCATGTTCTACAACTCTTGGTGATTGTCTTCATTTTATCACATGTATTCCTTTGTGGGCCATTTTTCACAATCTTCTTTAATGCAACATCAAACTAAAATTAATTTGACAATACTAGTGCTTCACAACTCTCCTAAAAACTCAATTGTAAATCAAGAAGAGTCAACCTCATTTTTTAATCTCAAACTTAATTCAGATATGTAAGGTTCGTAACCTTTTATTGTCTTTAACTCTTCTCAACAATTGACAAAAAGAGGATTTTAACTCCTTTTCCTTCTATCATACTCATTTAAACAATGCAAGACATTTTGAAGTGTTCAAACTCTCATGAAATGTTTCTATAAAAACTCAATGAAAATCACAACCTATTTTTCTCTCTTTCTCTCTCTTTACTCTATACACAAGATTATATCATGATAATTTACTCAACTCTCTCCAACAATGCATGATTCACTACTCAAAACTCACTAAAATATCTCACAACTATGATGGACTATCTAACCTACACTCAACATGCAATTCAAATCTCAAAAAATTAGCAATTGAAGATTTCACATGTTTAAGTCACATTATATTAGAGGGTCCAAGGTCAAATTAAAAACTACCAACCCACTAATGATGAGATTGCACAAGAAAATCCAACACATAACACATTAATGAAAGACATGAAATTCATAATTAATATAATAAAATGTACTATATGACACTTTTAAAAATCAAATACATAACAATCTTGGTCTACATAGACCTTCTTTGACTAAAAATCAAACTCTACCATCAAATACAATAACTATTCATTTGGAATAGACGTTATCACCATTTGAGCATGTGGAATTCTTTATAAATTATCTTGCAAGATGCACTTACTCACTTTGTTGCAATAATCTTGTTAGCCAATATTCACTCCTAGGTTCTTCCTTTTCATTATGGCCAAATACAACATTTAGAATGGTTTATCCCCATAACAAAATGTCAAGTGTGGTTTCTTTTAGAGAATGCTTTTGTTCAGTCTCCTTGCAAGCATTTTTTTCTTTCGACAAGGTTTTACTTTGGGGTTTTTAATTAAGTCTTGAAGGAATTGGCCACTTGCTTTTCTCAAAGAACTTGGTCCTTTTTACTTTATCGAAGGGTCTCTTTCTCAAGGAATTGGTACACTTCAATCTTTCTGAAGGGTAGTTCCATCTTTCCAAAAGGGAAGTTACGTCTTTCTGAAGGGTAGTTCTACTTTTTCTAAGGGTCACTTTCAAGAATCTCGAAGGGTCATACTCTTGTGAATTGTCTATTGCAAGATTTTCGAAGGAATTGTTTTAGAATTTTTGTCTGAAATAATCTTTTCAAAGGGTTTGCTATTTCAAAGGATTGGTCCACTTCAAAGTTCCAAGGGGACACCTTGCTCTTATCCAAAGGGAATTTCACCTTTTTGAAGGGCAGTTCCATTCTTTCGAAGGGAAATTTTGAGTTTCTAAAGGGTTTATTCTTTGGGTTGTTCTTTCTTTTAGACTTTTTGTTTCAGATAAAAAGTCTAAAAGAATTCTCCTTTACAACTTTTTTGAAATAGTTCTCCTTTGCAACTCTCTGAAGGAATTCTTTCAAGCTTTTTATTTTAGACAAAATGTCTGAAAGGATTGATCTTTGTAACTTTTTTGAAGCAATTATTTCAAACTTTTTTTCAAAAAAATATTTTTGAAGGGTATATTACAAATTGTTGAAGGGTCCTTTTCTTCAAAGTGTCCTTTGAAAAAAGTCTGAAGGGATAGTTTCAAAATCCTAAAGGGCCTTTTCCTCAAAGAAAGGTCCACTTTCATCCTTCTGAAGGGCATCTTCCAAGGAAGGGTATAGTTCAAGTTTTCTAAAGGGTCTCTCTTTCAAGAAAGTGGTCACTTGAAAAATGTCTAAAAGGGAAATTCCATTCTTCTAAAAGGCACTTTAGGTTTTAAGAGGATCTTTTCACTTGAAAAGTGCCCTACACAAAAGTCTGAAGGGTCTTTTGTCTTCAAAACTGTCCTTCATAAAAGTGCAATTGGTATACTTTCAAAGGTTTGAAGGGAAACTTAGGAAAATTTTAAAGGGTACAAAAGCTGTGGAGAGTTTGTAGAAGGATTAATGAAGGGCATTTTTGAGCAGTTTGAAGGGTATAGACACTTGTGGAGAGTCCATAGAAAGATGGATCCAAAGAGAATAGAAGGGAGTTTGTAGAATGACAATTGTACAAATGTTAAAATTTCACCTCAATAAATAGCCATTGGTGTTCAAACAAAAGGAATCACAAGAAAATCTAAGGGCTCAGGTACTTCATCTGTCAAAATAATGAGAGAGCCCATATCACCATTGATCAATCAGGTTCTGAGTCATTCCTTGAGGACCAATAAAATGAGAAGGATAAAGTCAGATAGAATGAAAAGGACAAATCTATAATAGGTGGATAACCTATTTGATGCCATGACTCAGCCTAAGAATATCATGATTCTGCTAAGCATGAACATTGGAGGATCATCTTTGAGAGAGCAGGCCAAATGTGTAACCGTTTGAGATGACATGAATCAATCAAATGGCTAAAATGAGCATCATTGGCAAATATGGTTGTAGCTAAAGATAATGAATCCTACTAGATTTATTCCTCTTTTTTATGCTCAAATGTCTCTCCCTTTCTCACATCTCTCATGATATATATACAACCCTTGGGATAAGTTAAAATCATCCACACAGTGTATGGTGAAGCCCTGATGGAATGATATCACTTTTTTCCTTTGAGCATTAGTACAGTCCTTTCTATCAATTTTTTGAACAATTGCCTAAGTGTATAAGTGATGTACAGTGATGGAATGTGATGATTTTTCATCCTTTTGTCCTCTATCCTTCACACCTAAGCAAGAGTTATTGATCTAACAGGTCATCTAGATTGTGTTTAAGTGTATGGAACTACTATAAGATTTTTAATTATTATTGAGTGTGCAATTTGCCTTTTAGTTCATTCTCCTTCTATTATTTCATGCATCTCACCTCTATATTGAAAAATTCATGTTAGAATCTCTAGAACTTGAAAAGGGGTCTTTACATTTTGTTTTATTGTGCAATAAGATATGACATTCATGTGAAAGAAAATCTTGGTGCATCACCATTCTTAAGATAGGTTTCCTTTATGCAATTTATAACTCTTTTCCCTTCAAGAATATTGGTTTAGACATAAGTGGTTCTATAGAGATACATACAGGGATCTATCCCTTTAAATCTAGAGATTCATTTCCCCTATAGGTACACCCATATGCCTAGGAATGTCCCAACATTGCCCAAATTTGGAAGAGGCCTGAACATCCTCTTTTAGGGTGCAAGATTTGGAGACAACAACTCTAGTTTCCAAGTTACTCTCATTGAGATGTTTTATTTGTTAATAATAAAAATATATCTCTAATGTTGCTACCCAATCTATCAATTCTTCTTGAGTCAAATTTTTGGAGAAAGAAGTGGCCATTATCCATGACTTACATCCAAGCTTGGTAACAAATTTGATGATTTTATCCTTTGATCTAGAATCTTATTCAAAATATTTTTTCTAGTTTTCATGTTCCTCCCTATCTTCACTTACATCTAAAACTACTCCACTCATTATGCATTATCAACACAATCCAATTTTTCTTGCATTTCTCTCAATATCTCTTGCATGTTCAACAACTATTGGTGCTCATCCTCATTGTCTTAGAGGTATTACTCTATGGGCTATTTCTCACACTCTTATTTAATACAACATCAAACTACTACTTATTTGACACCAATACTATAACTCTCCTAAACTCAGTTGTTAAATAAGAAGAAACCAACTTATTTCATTCTTCTCACACTTAATTAAGCTATGTAGGATTCACAACCTGCTATACTCTTTAACTCCTATCAATAACTCAAAATAAGAGGATTTTAAATCATTTTCCTTCTCTCATACTCAATTTAATAATGAAATACCTTTTGAGATATTCAACCTCTCATGAAATTCTTCTATAAACACTCAACTAAACCCATACTTTATTTTTCTCTCTATTAACTCTCTACAGAGGATTCTATCCAGATAACTTAACTCTCTCTCTCTCTCAAAATGCATGATTTATGACTTGTAATTTAATCAAAATCTCTCACAACTATGAGGGACTCTCTAACCTATGCTCAAATGTCAATTCAACTCTCAACAACTTAGCAATGCAAGATTTGGTCTATCTAAGCCCAAATGATATAGCCTCGAGGCTCCAAGGTTAAATGAAACACTACCATCCCACTACCGATCAAAGTCAAGAAAATATAACACATAAAACATTCATGGAAAACATGACATTCATCATTAATCTAATAAAATGCATTATATCACATTCTTAAGACTCAAATACGTTAAAATCCTAGTCTACATGGGCCTTCTTTGACTAAAATTTAAACTCTACTATCAAATACAATAACTATTTATTTTACAACACAACCTTTCACTATCTAAACATATGGACTTATCTAGAAATACTCTTACAAGATGCACTTACTCAATTTGTTTCAGTCCTCTCTTTTCCAATTTACTCTAATTGGGAGATTGTATTTGCACATAATCAAAATATATCTCTAAAGTTGTTGCTTGATCTATCAATTCTTCTTAAGTGAATCTTCTAGAGAAATTAGTGGTCTTTATCCATGACTTACCTCTATGATCGGTAACAAATATGATGATTTTATCTTTTGGTCTGGAATCTTCTTCAAAATAGTTTTGCTAGTTTTCATGTTCTTCCTTATCGTCACTTACTTCTACAACTACTCCTCTACATTATGCATCCTCAATACAACCCAATTTTGCTTGCATTCATCTCAAAATCACTTCATGATCTCTAAATCTTTGTTCTCGTATCACCTACCATACATTTCATAACATTTTTGACACTCTTTGGAGCATCATTTTCACTACACATGCAAAACTATGATCATTGCCACTTTTTTGGGTGATGTTTGTGTCACTTTTGGAATATTACATTTCTACTATGATGATGATTGTCACTAAATCTTAAGATAGAATAGATATACCTCTAAACTTTACACATCCACTTTTATTTAATTATATAAGTAATAAATTAAACTTGTATTAATATTCATCACATATTATTTAACTAGGGGTTTTGTAGAATTTTAGTTATACATTATCTAAACAATAAATTTATAATATTAAATTCTAATAATTGTTCTATTCTATTTTATAAACCACTTTTAAAAAAAAAAATGTGATTGCAAATAGAATTTATTCTAGGAAAATACATTATTAGCTTTGTTTATAATTATTTTTGATATATATTAATATGAAATTGGTAGGGCCACACTTAATTTAGAATATACTTGAAAGTTTCAATTTCTGTACCTCTAATAAGTCATTCATCGAATTATATGTTCCCTGCTATAAGTAAACTAATTCTTAATAGAATTTGAATTTAGATCGCTCGACTAAAAATACATCATCCTCTATTCACAATTATTAATTATTTTAAATTTATATACAATACAATAAAATAAAATATTTATTATTATTCAGGGTGAATTTTTAAGTCAAATTATTCATATACCATATTTGTCCTTGCTAAATTTGAACCGAAGTAAGAGAGACCCCAGAAATGCAATTCTCCGAATGGATTATTAATGTTTTTAATTGGCTCACAAATATCTTATTGAATTCTGATTTTATATTTCATGGGTTGGCTCAACTGCTACACTTAGAAATGTGCATATACGAAAAATAACTTCATTTTACCAGATTACATACCTGGTGCAGAACTATGAATCACAAGATTCTTCCAAAATGGGGACGGCATTATTCAGTCAGATTTATAAGTATAGTGAACTGGCGGTGAAAGGACCGAAAAAACACTATAACCGTCCTCATGGCGGCTGTTTGTTGGTTAAACCAGATCGAAACGCCTGTGTGTGTCATGCTCCATGCCCAAATATACTTTCCTTAGCCGAATTAGATAAAAAACAGCAATCAGTGGTATCATCGCACAAGCCAGGAATTTGCATAGAAACAACAAAACAGAATATTGGGGTGAACGAGAGGTGCGTGAGAAACCGAAGCCTTATTACCCCGGAAAAAGTACATAAGGACTACACTCCATCAGCGTGTACAACACACGCTTGGAGTAGACAATTTTACTCACACACAATCCCTTCGCTTACAATTCTCTGTCTTTTCTGCTGTAGTGGATTTCTACTCTTCAGATTTGGCCCGACATAGGCATAAAATTTAATATCTGGAAATAGCCTTGTTGATCATCTCCAATGGATACTCCAACTCCAAGTCTAGCAATGGAATTGAAGATGAAAGAGGGTGGAAGAGGAATTACATAGCCAATGCCATCGCCAACTTTACAACATATCAGTGTCACCATTTCAATGCAGGGCGAGAAAGAAGAGCGAATCAAAGAAGAAAATAAATCTCTGCAGCCATCGAATATGATTTTTACTGAGATTGGCACACTCCAGAAGTGTGCAATTCCTGTGTGGCAACCGTGTGCAGCCATCGAATATAATTTTGTACTTTTGACGTTGCGTTGGGGAAGAAACGGAGACGTTTTATTACTTTGTAGTATTTTGACAAAATTGCATGCATGGATGGATTTCCCAAGAATTAGTTGAAGCATAATTTATGTGGAAGTGCATTGCTGGATTGGAATTTGTTTAATTCTATGGGATTCCAAGAATGCAGATAAAATTAGCCAATAAATACAGAATGCAAAGGATAACAAATACGAGAGACTACGATATATTAAATATCAAAACAAAAACGTTGATAATCAATCATTTATGTGAAATTAATACTCTCTCAAACTTACAATCGAGTAGTGGTATGTTTACCGTTAATCACCAAAGAAAAACTGTTCTATAATTGATAAGGAGATTTTTATTTATTTATTATTATTATTTTAAATGAAATATATTTATATATTAACAAAATGTATAATATACAAATAATTCATAAAAATAATAATTGGTATGGAAGCACGTCTTAAAGTCAGATTAGGTTAAGTTTAGGAACATTAAATAACATAAGCAAAAAACAACACCAAGGTCCATTTAGGAACAAGTTATCAAAACATCATAAAAGAGAATATTAAGCTACTAGAGCAAGGCCGGAAAACGGAAGATTCATATCATCTGGACCCTAGCTCAAGCTTGGCAAGTCATTGTCATTTGGAATTGGCTCACACCTAGAAACCTGAGCAATGTCCTTGTCATATTCCTGTGGTTGAGTAAGAGAAATGGCCAGAGAGAGTCTGGGGAACTTGTCCATCATGTCTGTTTGACCTCCAAGTAGCTCCCCCAAGTATATGGATGCAGAGGAGGAGGAGAACCCCAACCATCCTGCCCAATAGTGGAAGGAGGTGGGGGTTTCCACCCTAGATACTATCCAAGAGGGGACATGCACTGATAACAATTGCCACTGTGAGAGTGGTGCCAAGTCCAGCTACATCGGTGCCAACCTTGAGGTGGACAAGATTTTTTTTTATCAATTCTGTTATCCCTAGGCAGAGAAGGAGGAATCAATGCCCTACCACAAGGAGCATCTCTCCAATGAGTGAGAAGGTCATGGAGATGGCCAAGCTAAATAACAACTTTATTAGCCTGCAATTGAATATGTAAAAGAACATTAGAAATAATAGAGGATTTGCTAAGAGAAAAAACATTACAATTTGAAGAAACATACTAAACACTACACTATTTCTTTCTTTCCATAACCAAAATAGAATCTTCACTCTAAAAGTATGTCAGACTTGGGTGTATTTGAAAAGTGAGACAGATTTATATCCAAGAAGGATATGCTACCAACGAAAAACTCAGGCTGGAAAGGCTTGAAAAGGTCATGAATCCATGTCTAGACCCTTTGAGTTTTGGAGCAATTCCAAAAAAGATGAGGGAGTATTTTCATTTGACCACATAAAGGGCATTTGGGAAGGGAAATTCCTAAATGTACAAGCCTTCTAACTATAGGTAGGCCCTAATACATAATACACCAAGAAAAGTGAGCTAGCTTTGGCTACAAACAAGCCTCCCAAATAATATGAAAATGGAAGCACCAGGTGCGAACTGAAGAATGTAGACCCCAACAAGAGTTAAACTTTTCCACCATAGGAATGTGGGGAGTAAGCCACCTATAACCAAGATGGGGGGTGTAATTACAAAATGGATTTTCAACATACTACTTCCAGTCCTTCCACCAAGGATGAGTGGAATTAACAGAAATTTTGTGAAGCATTGAAGGTAGAACAATGTTAAGGATTTCTTCGTAAGATTCTCTATCAGCATTGGCTAACTAGAATTTGGTTTTCACCTCTTCTGAGGAGAGCCAAAAAAGAGACTGATTACAAAAGATATCTTGGATAGTATGAATGCCTTTATGAGACAACTTGAGAGCATTGATCGAAGGAACCTCAACTAGAGGGACTTCATTGAAATTGATAATAGGCGACCACCATAGTGAGTGTGAGTTAATAGATAACCCATCTAAGAACCTTGAACCATTCTAGAGAAGCCATGGTTTGAACTTTTCCTATGATTTTCAGATATTTTTTGCCATAAAAGACCCTGTAATTTGATTGGGGTTTTTGATGATGAGTAGATTGGAGAAGTCAAGCCCTTTTCAAGATGTTTTGCCTTTAATAAGCCTCAAAGAGATGTAGTCTTGAAACAACACCTTCCAAGCTTCCTTACCATCAATGGCCAACACAATCCATTTGGCACATAAAACAACTCCTTGACGAGCCATGTTGATGAGTTACATACATTCGGTGTCCTATGTGAGGCAACAATATTCCCAAGCAACCCCATGGAATCCATGGCCATGTGAAGAATTGGCCCAAAGAAAGTACCTGAGAAGTTTTTCAAGTTTTTGATAAGAATTATTGGAAGGAACCTAGTATGAAGAGTAGTAAACATGGGTGGTCACACACACTTCGAGCAGATTTGAAATTTACCTACAAATGATAAGGGATTAGTCACCCAATATTCCAATTTATTAGATACGCTGTTAACACCATGTTGCCACAACATGGGCGGAGAGGCATCAATAGTAAAAGAGATGCCAAGAAACTTGAAGATTTCATCATGTTGGATCTAGGCCCACCCATACTTGGCAGCCCACATCAGTGGAGGAAGGTATAATTGCTTGTAGAAATGAGATTTTAGCCATTAGATGCTTGAGTTAGAGGCAAGGCAAACGGTGTTGAGACACTACAAGGCATTTCCCACATTGTCTTCTTCTTCAATAATAGTAAGAAAAGAATCATCAACAAAGTGGCCATTCAATAATTACATATCTTCTTGAGGGTTTTCTTTATTTGGATGGAGATAGATTCCTTTAATAGGGTCCCTAGATTGGGCATTGCTAAGAAGTTATCTAAAACCCTCATTTACAAGCACATACAGGGTAGCCATCAAAGGGCATCATAGACAAATAGATTAGAACAAGCCAAATTGTTCAAAGGTGACTCTTTTAATAGATAGGATAGTTGAAGCATTTGAAAGGAAATATCTAGATGATTTGAATGAAATTGGGCCCAAATCCCAGGGCTTGCAGCATGGCCAAGATGAAAGGCCACTCAATACAATCATAAGCTTTTTCAAATTCAATTTTGATGAACATAAATTTTTACTTAGATCTCCTAGCCCAGTCTATTCCTTCCCAAAACACAATGATATTGTCTAATATATATCTACTTCTAATGAAACTTGCTTGCTTAGGGTGAATGATGTGGGACAATAAATTATGCAACCAAAGTGCCAAAGCTTTATCAAAGATTTTGTAGGAAACATTTAGGAGGGTGATCAACCACCAATTATAGATCAACTCAAGATCTCCTTACTTAGGTATGGATTTATTGTTTCCTTTATTTATATTCTTTCTTAGATAATGTGTGCAAAAGGCCTCTTGATAAACATAGTATAAGCCATCACTCACAATATCCTAGAGGGTTTTATAGAATTCAAAATGGAAACCATAAATGCCTAGAGCTTTGTCATTTTCCATATGAACCACTTCCTCATGCAAATCATCCATAGTGAGGAGCCTATCATAAGCCACATGTTGATCAGAAGTGAGTTTGGAAGGAACCACTATGTGACATAACTGAAGGGCTATATCATGCCCTGTGAAGGATGTTTGAGCTCAGAACACTTGTCGATAATGGTGGATAAAGGCTTAAAAAATATGTGGTGTCTCTAATCAGAGATAGCATGAATTTTTTGATTTAAGTTTTTAGCTTGAAGCAGTTGAAAGAATTATTTAAAGGCTTTGTCCCCTATCTTGAGCTAGTGGAGTCTAGTTTTGATTTGAGCTCCTCAGACATTGTTATTATCTACAATCTAGATGTGATGCCACAAAGAAGAGAATATAACCTACAAGATCTCATTGAAGAGATTTTTTTTAGTGCTAAATCCACATGGCTAAGCTCTGAAGAAGTAACAGGGCAAGAGTGTCATTAAATTTTAGCAAGTTGGTGGCCATAGATTCTCAAAAAATGAGAAGTCCTTTTGATGGCATTATTCCACCAAAGAATGCAACTAGAATATTTTGATGGATGATGATCCAGATTCAAAACTCTAAGAATATGTGCCATAGTGGGGCCATGCTTGAGCAAGGAGGTATTAAGAAAGAATTTTGTTTTATGGACCTTGGGTTTTATGAATTGCCATGTTACTCTAAACTGAATGGGGGAGTGATCAGAAAGCCCAAAATCCAACAATGCCTACACTAGAGGAGAAAAACCATTATCAAAGGAAAAATGTAGTTGGGTGGACACCATTTCCCTATCTAGACACTTCAAAATATGAGTGGGAACATCCCTAAGATTATTCTAGGTGTATCACACTTCATCTATAGGTAATAAGATTAAATTAGGGTCATACAATCCCCATTTAGTGCACAAATAATACCATGCCTCCATTTTACCAACTGCCTAACACATTGATAGGTGGCCCATTTTGTCTTTGGGAGATGACACCATATTAAATTCACCACATATGACCCAATGAGCATAGGGGAGATCATCTAGAATCCATCACCATAAATGAGTACTCTTAATGGCATCATTTCAGGCATAAATATTAATAAATCCAAAGGAATAGATTTCAATGTTGAAAAGGGTCCAAACTAACCAGTTGTGGGGGCCATACTAGATTACACTAAGTACGGCTACCACCTTGGAAAAATAAATGTGATCACACCACCATGTCTTGCCTCATGATTAATATGCATAATAATACTATCATGCCAGATAGAGTTACTGACCATCATCAATAAAAAATATGCCACCTTTACTTCTTGTAGATAAAGAATGTCCATCTTGAGAAACTTCTTTCTGAAATCACACACAACAAACTTGTATTTTGGGTCTGTAAGACCCCAAACATTCCATGAAAATCAATTCATAGATGACGAGTGTCAAGAGACATATCCTCAGAGTCTAGGCCTTCTAAGGCATCATAATGATTCTATAAAAAGGCCCACTATTGGCATTTAAAAAATCATCTAATTCTTCTTACTTCTTCACATCATATTCAATTTGATACTCTCCTTCCTCTGACTCTTAGTACCTCCTAAGAGGGCAATGAGAGC
>JARHVA010000548.1:5067500-5072500 GCA_037957365.1 Torreya grandis | reverse complement strand
TACATGTCTTTAATATCTCCAAAATAAAAATAAATGAGAGAGGCTTAGCTATAATAGATGTTGCTTTGTGTTGTAACTTGCACTTCAGAGAAACTATTTTTATTGTTCACGATGTTTTTTTTCTATTTTGTGGCTAGGTTTGTTATTGGTTGCATAAGTCTATTGTTAGATATATATTTTTAAAAACATTATGTTAGTTTATTTTTTAGGGTTAGGTCTCTAATTCAAAAAATCTTGTTTTACCCATAATAAAAAAAATATCGTAAACAAAAAATTCAATGATAAAAAACATGCAAACTAGTGTGTCTGGCATGAAGCTATGTGTTTCGATGAAAGATGTATGAATTATTTATTTTATTCTAGAATGATTATAAATTATCAATATATTCTTATGAAAAATAAAAAATAAGTGTGTGTGTGTGTGTGTGTATTAAAAAAAAAGTGTCGATATCCTTTATTCAATATAGATAAAAAGATACATCTAGTAGGAGCCTTTTTGGTAGGAAAGGGAGTAGTAAAATATCCTGTAGGAGGATATAAATATAAGGGTGCCATAAAAAGGCATACCCACATAAAAAATATGCCAATTAAATGGGGAAGTAGAATCCTTGACCCAAATAGAGATATTAAATGGTATAACACCCAAATGGGAGTGACAATTAGAACAAACCCATGATGAGAGGTAGTGACTAGACTAGTTATCTAAGGGAGATTTCCCTCTCCATCAGGGAGCCATCATCATAATAAAAAGTGATGAGTATCTTACCTTATTCTATGTTGTAAGCCTCCTTTGACAGATGATCTGATATAGAGTTGTGTTCCCAAAATATGTGGGAGAAAGAGATGTGTCTAAATTTTGAAGCTAGCTCAAGAGTGCGATCCAAGTGATAACGTAGAGAGATATTGAGGCATCAAGCTTTGTCCATGAGCTATATGCATACATTCTAATATTTTGATAGGACATCCAAATAAACAATACCATATTATAATGCTAAATTTAGTGCCATGTGTATAGCTTGAAATTTTGCTGAATTATTAGTGTTTCATCCCATCCCATGCCTATAAGTGATCTTACTCCCATAGAAGATTAGTAATCCACCAACTCCATTGTATCTTGGGTTACCCTTAGAGGCACCATCATAGAATACATGTGGTGTTTTAATATCCACCTAAAGACCTGTAATGCACCATTATGTCTTGTATGTGTGTTGTTTAGAGGGAAATTTGGAGAAATTGAATTTGTATAAGGTGGAGATGATAGAGGGGATCTTATCCTTGAAAATTGTTTCATTTATAGTGATCTATATAACCCACGTGATCTACAGAGGTATATGCAAAGATGTGGTCGAAGAGCTTCCACGTGCTGACCAAGTATCCCAAGCAATGTGAAGAAATTCACCTTCCCATGTGTGTCTAGGATGTTGTGTGTTAATGGTATCCCAAAATTCCCTAGTGAATGGGAAATTTACAAATAGATGATTAATAGATTCAACATTATCCTAGCAAAGGAATTAAATGCCCGATCTGCTCCTTCCCTTGTGGTAAAGGTTATCCCAAGTAAGAATGTTGTTGCAAAGGGTGAGCCAAAAGTGTAAGATGGTCTTTGGTGGAGCTTTAATCTTACACAACCCTTTTCACCACCATGGTGTGAGAGTATCCACATGTTGAGACCTAGATGGATTGTATCCCTATTTAACATTATAATCTCCTCCATCTTTGTTGTAGGCCCAACATAGCTCATCCTAACGCTGTGTGAGGTGAATTTCATAGTCAATGAGTTTATGTCTATAATATTCCCATTGGATAGTGATTTGTCTCTTGAAACCCAACTTCTCAACCTCAAGCCACCATGAGTTCCATCTATCTGCTTGGACATGATCATATACATCAGTGAAAGAAAGGATATTTTTTTGTTGAAGAGCATGTTGCAATTCCTCTGTGAACCACAATTCACTTGGGATACCAAAAATTAAATCCATGCTAATTTGAATCCAAGTGTCAACTCTCTAAATCCATTCCAAAATTTTTCTAGTAGTCTCAAAGGTTTGTACATTAGCTTTCTAGAAAATTGAACCTCCTGTATGTTTTTTTGTACTCATCCTGATCCAATCCATGATAGTGAGGGGATGTATATATTTGTGAAGCATAATTTTTTCCATAGACCTTGATATTTGATCATCTTCCACACACCTTTAGAAGCTAAGGCTCTTGATAATATGTTGAGATATTTAATCCCCCAGCCCCCTATAGCCTTGGGATAAGGGATAGTACTCCACTTAATGAGTGGTATGGCATTATGATCTTTTTTCTTGGTCCAGAGGAATTTTAAGTAGAGTTTCATGATGATATTCAAAAAAATTCTTAGAAGATAGGCTAAAGAGAGACAATATACTAGGATATATTCTAAGACATGTTTTATCAAAACCAATCTCACCACCATAGAGATCCACCTATTACACCAAACTATGATCCTTTGTTGGATTTTCTCTAGAAACCAAAGCCAATTTGTAAATCGGTAGTCATTTGATTTCTAAAAGAAGCCTAAATATTTTATGTTGGTATTTGAGGGTGGAGTAGAGAAAAGTAACACAACCCAGAGGAGGGTTTGTGTGTTATGAGGAGGAATGTAAACAAAATGGCATATTTTTGTAAATTGATCACCATACCTGTAGCAGAGGTGAAGATCTTTAAAATTTTATAAAATGTTTTTGCTTGTAATAGAGTACCATTTTTGAAAATAAGGATGTCATCCACAAAGAGAATGTGGGAAAGAAAGGTATTGGAATCCATTTTGATACCCATAATATTTTTTCAATTATATTGATGGTAGATATGTCTGTGGAGGGCTTTATAAATGAGTAGAAAGAGGACAGGGGATAGTGGACAGCCCTGGCACAGAGCTCTTGTAGGGGTGAAAAAAGTGGAAGTGGAACCATTTACAAGAACTACAAAGGAAAAAAAATTGAAGAAATCCTTAGTCCAATTTATGAAAGATGGTGTAAATCCAACCTGGGTTAAAGTGAGCCAAAGATAGAGCTAGTTCACACAAAAAAGGCCTTTGATAGGTCAATTTTGAGGATAAAAGCTAATTGATTCTGAGTATTGATAGTGTGTAGGGTCTCTTGAACCAATCCAATGGCATCATGGATATTATGATTGTCTAAGAAATTAAACTATTCTAGGGATATATGTGCTGATAAGATGGGCTTAAGTTGGGCAATGATGATATTAAAAATAATTTTATAGATGCAATTGTAGAATGAGATAGGATGATAGTTTTCAAAACTAGAAAGGTCTTCATCCTTTGGAATGTTGGCTATAAAGTGGTAGAAAAAGGGTTGTGGATTCTTCCAGTGATCCTTGATTACTCCACTACTTGTAGTAAGTCATCAGCTAATAAATCCTAGAAATAGATGAAAAATTCCACTATCCATCCATCCGGTCTAGGGGATTTCCTAAGATGAAAGGTGTGGAGAGTGTCCTAAAGTTCCTACAAAGTGATCTACCTTATAAACATTTGATTCTAATTTTCATCCACCCATCTATCAAAAAAGGTAGTTGTCACTAAAATATCTCTAATATTTTTCCTTGGTGGTTTCAAGTAAATTTGTTGATAGTGATGAATAACTGCCTTGGAGATAGAGGGGTAATCATATCATTCATCTCTTTGATCATAGTGGATTTTATAGATAGTATTTTTTTTCTCTCCTATCCATGGCACTCCTATGGAAAAATTTGGTAATGTTTCCCCTTCCGCCAACCATGTATTTCTACTCTTCATTTTCCACTTTGCTTCCTACCAAGGTAACAATATAGCTTTCTCCCTATCAAAATTGTCTAACTCCTTGAGGGCCTCAACATCATGATCTATCTAATGGTAACAATCCACACTAATCTAAATTTTCCTTTACAACTATTATAGGGTAATTTCACTATCTTAAAAATGCCAAGCACATGATTTTGTATCTATCTTTGATCTAGTAAAATTTTGCTATAGCCATACCATGACATGTTTGGCTTATTCATTATCATATTTTACCCTTGTTTTCTTTATCAGTTCCATGAATTCTTCATATTATAGCCAATGTGGGTTGAATTTGAAGGGTGTTCATGGTTATTTCAAACTAGTGACCATTTCTAATTGGATTGGGTGATGGTCTGAATAATGCTATTTTAAAGTGTTTATTCTATGAGAGATGAACTTTAGCAATAGTTCTTCTTTAACCAAGAACTGATCAATATTTTTTGATATACCCTACTATCTAGAATAGTGATTTGACCAAGTGGGTTCCATAATAGTAGGAGAGACATCCACCATGTTGAAGCATTCTAAGAAATCCAAGAAGAAATTTGCCATAGGGTCAACCCTAGAATTGGTACCCCAAACCTCTAAGAGGTGTGTAGTGAAGTTTAGGTCCCCTCCCAAGATAAGGTGTGGCATGTCCAAGATACTAGAATTGCCAAGATCATTCCAAAAACTCTATCTACTATGTGAAGGTGTATAAACATTAAGGATATCTAGGTTCACATTATGTTCTCTTGAAAAGAAAGTACCTAGAATATAGATGTATGTCTTGATGGAGGTTATCAATACCATGCTATGCTTCCACCCTAGAGCAATACCACCTGAATTACCCATAGAATCAATGATTATGAAGGTCCAATTTGGAAGACATTTTTTGAGATATTTTTGAGCATCAACCTCAGTGCACATGGTTTCCTATAGGAATTGAATGTCTGGTTTATGTTTGTAGATCATTATTTTTAGGGACCTTTATTTTGAAGTCATCCCTAAGCCTTTGATATTATATGAGGTGATGATAATTTATAACCAACTTTAGGGGCTGATTTGCTAAGGGCCCTTTTGATAGTCTATAATGTGCCAGTGAGAATGTTTTATTCTACTTCCTTTTGAGCATGTGAGAAGAGGGTATGTCACCCTTTGTTATGCAAAGTGGTGTTGCACCTGGATTCTTATAGTCCTCCCATGTTTGTGAGAA
>JARHVA010000548.1:4992500-5062500 GCA_037957365.1 Torreya grandis | reverse complement strand
AGGTTGGTACTCGATCTATTCAAAATTCATTTTTTTATAACTTTGGTCATTTTAGAGACTTGGGCCTCATGATTCTTTAGTATAGGGTGGTTTCTAGACCATATTAAAACCAGTAGGGTCCTTTTCCTAGATAATGTAGTTTTTTTCATGATGATTCTCTTGGGGGTTGGGTCTATAGAGACCTTAAAGGTTTTTGTAGACATTGAACTCATTCTATGTCTAGTTTGGTTCTTTATCCAATAAAAATTAATTCATTAGAACCATTGGGACTCTAATGGTATCTTGGGACATGGGCCCCTTTAGCCTAGGCTAGTTTTCAATCCAGTCAAAATTGTATGGTTACCACACTAGTCAAATAAAGTAATGTATCTTCTTCTATTAGCTCTTGATCTAATCAAAATTAGATGCTTTTGAGTCCTAGAACTCTACTCTCTGTCTAGGCTAGCTCCTGCACCATTTGTTTTCAATATTTTTGCTTCATTTATGTTGGGCTCCTCTTTGGGACCCTATGGTCTTCTTTGGCTCTTCTTTTTTTAGGTTTCTTATGGGTTCTATCTCTGCTTTCCTAGTGAGATATTTTTGATTTATCCTTAGATTTCTAGGGGAGACCTGCACCTCCTATTGTGTCTGACACTGTTATCCACACTATCTTTTAAAGGTGGGTTTAATCTAATCTAAACATTGAGAATGATATTCCTTATTTTAGGAAGAATAAAATAAAATATAACGTGGTGATAAAAACCTCCAAATCAAAGGTAAACCCTAAAATTTTATGTGTGAAATCTTTAGTATTATTTTTGAGAAATGTTAGATAAAACTATAGTAATATTATAAATAAAACTAAATACAACCTTAAGTAAAAACTTAAATAATCTCAATGTAATAATAATGTAAAGTGGATTTATAAATTGACAATCGTATTTTTCCTAGCATTGGAAATATAAGTAATTAGTGCTAAGTTAACATGTGATTAGTTAACTATATGTGCATTTAAGGTTATGGACTACCAAATGGATTTTTAGGTTTAATCATTACCTTTTTGTATACATTTAGATTATGATTAAATGTCAAATAAATTATCTTTTTAAAAAAATGTCAAATGGAATTGAAATACATATATTGACTACCATGATTTGATTTATAGATGGGCTAGTTATGATTGGTTAATGGAATTCATTTCTTACATTTAAGTAATTTTAATTGATAAGATATATTGGATTCAATGTTTTTTCTTTTTTGTGATTATCATGTTGATTTGATATTTTAACTAGGTCTTACCACTCATTGATTTTAGTGAGTGTGATTGCAATGCAAGATATCCCCCTCGTTAGGATGGATGGAATCATTAAAAAGATTTGGGTAGATGATCGATTGATGGTATGCAAGAGAATACTTTGAGTGCAATTGAAATGAATTACAAAGACACTGAAATCAAAACTAGTATCCTATGTTGTCTTGTGAAAGGAAGATATGATGTTGTGGAGATATGTTGGGTAAGTGCACAAATATGGGGGAAAAATGGGCCTACCCATCGACATCTTTTTCCTAAAAATTGAAAAATCTCAACTTATATAGATCATTTGAGATGGCTACACTCCAATATTTGAATATGGTATAAAAACATGAATTGTACAATTTTGAGTCTAGTTTTCAAAAAACTACTAAAAAAATGGTTATGTATAATTAGGTAAAGCATATAAAATTTAAAGAGGAACTCCTATTTTTTTGTAGGAAAATATAGTAGATAGTCTTCTATACAACACAACATTTTATAGAAAAGTTTAGTAATTTTTTGAAAACTTTTGTGAAAATTTAGATAAGATAATCTAGTTTGTGTCTTATATTTTATTCATTTTTAATGAACATATATCTATTTATTAATTTTACAAGTAAATAGATCCTAAAAATTGACCAAAAAATGGATAGATGGTTTTATGACCTCCATAACTACCTCAAAAAAAAAGAAAAAATTATTTTTTTGAATGCGTATAGAATTAGGCCTAATTTGTGACCATATATATTTATTTGAATTTAGGTCAACAAAAACAAAAATAATTTAACATAAACAAGCATTCAGTGGCCTAGAAATGATATTGTTAGAAATCAAAATAGATAAAAACCTTTAAATACTCGAAAAATAAAAAAATCACATATTTGGAAAGATGAGAGCATGCTCAACATTGAGGTAATAAATTTATGAATATTATCATTTAAATTAAAATTTTATTTGGTTATGAAAGTTTAATATTGTTGTTTTTTCTCAAAACACTTGGATTTACTTATGTGTTGATAAGTCCAAGCCTTTGGCTCAGGAATCCAGGCCATTTTTGAGCCAAAATGCTGGGTTTTTGAATTCAAAATAATCATAATGTGTATGTGTTATAACATGTATGACTTAATTTCACATTATATTAAAAATAAAAAATAATCTATTAGAAGGGGTATCTACTTTTTTTTATGCAATGTGAAAGGAATATGTATGCACTATAAATCACACATGCTATATTAACATTGCATAAAAAACCCATAAATGATATATTATAAGGGGATGATATTTTAATAAAATAAATGTATATTCCTTATAATTTAAATTAATTTTATTAAATATAAGAAATTATTGTCACTTTCCATTTGATAGAGTTGGTCTCACATTTGTACACCTTACGATATGGAAGATAGTTTTTCAAAATCCAATCAAGCTAACACTTAGGTATTTTTAGGGTCTCATTATTGAACTTATAGATTTTAGAGTATAAATTTTAAAATTAATGTCTATTTTGGGTAAACATATAGTAATTTTAAAGGTTTTTATGTCTTCTAGATTACTTTCTAACATTTCTAGGAGTCCTAAGTTTTAATAAAATTGAAGTTTATAAGCCACTCACTTTTCTCAAGCCAAAGTGGTGTGATTGGGGTATTATAGGTCATAATGATGACTTACACACATTAAACAACCACTTTGTGTTAATTTCACTTGCTCATCCTCCCTACATCATCCCTAATAATTTATTCCTCATTCCTCATCACCCATATTCACTCCCCCATTGAACCTCATTAACCCTCATTGTCCCTCATCATCTCTAATCCCTCATCATCGATAATCACTACCTCATTGAATGTCATTATCTCTCATCATCTATAATCACTCCCTCATTATCTTTCATCATCTATAATCACTCCTTCATTGACCCTCTCCATCCCTCATCATCCTTAATCACTTGATAGTCCCTCACCATCCTTAATAATCCATAATAACTCCCTCCTCATCCATCAACATCCTTAATCACTACCTCATTAACCCTCACCATCCATAATCGCTCCCTCATCATCCCTAATCACTCCCCCATTGACCCTCACCATCACTCATCATACACAATTATTCATTCATCATCCCACCTTTCCTAATCACTCACTCCTATCCTTCATAATCCCTAATCACTCTCTCCTCATCCTCATTGACCCTCACCATCCCTCACCATCCTTCATCATCCTTAATCACTCCTTATCATCCCTAATCATTCCCTCATTAACCCTCACCATGACTCATTGTACCTCATCATCCCTAATCACTCACTCCTCATCACTCCTCATCCTTAATCACTCCCTCTAATAGCTTGATGGTGGATGCAGTGGATTACCACTTGTGATCGATTGGATTATGTTCCCATTCAAAAAAAATCTCACTCAAATAAGGACCAAGGAAAATCTTATTTCATTCATCATATTTCACTCAAATAAGAAACTTAGAGATATCATTAGATCGTCTAATGGGATTTAAATATATGTATGGTGGTCCATGAATAAATTATGGAGAAAGTGTGTGTCAAAAATCCTAGGACAAAATGAATAGGCAAAAAAGTGAGTAAAGGGTGAAATGAAATTTTATTACTTACATATTTATATTGGGATTTGGGCATCTAAGACACCCATTCATGTCAATTTTACTTATTATTATATCCCTTATAGGCCAAAAGTGACAAAATATCACCATATATACTTATGATTAAGGTAAATGCAAACAATGGGACCCACCACACTAATGTTACATAGTGAAGTCCATTCAACGATGTCAAGCAATTAAAACTAACTATTGTATTAATAGGGTATGAATTAACCATCACATCATGTTACCAAAACCTAAATTTAATTATATATCACATCAACATCATGAAGTACAAATAAATATGACATTGATATATTATATGATATGGATAGGTATTGCATAAAACAAATCATTCATACCATGTTGGGAATTATGTACATTGGGCCTTTTCCTCCAATACCTTTATGGTGGGTGTAATGGATTTTTTATTGTGTTTGATTGTCCCATAGTCATTCCTTTATATATATAAATTAGAATGTTCCCTCTCCTTTAAAGATATGGCTTGGGTATTCAATCGTGTATTTAGGTATATTATACTCAATATCAAGATATGGCTCATATATTTAATCGAGAATTACATACTCAAGTAGGTAATATAGGTAGGGCATATTCAATTAGTTAAAGTAGGTGGGTAGTTTTTATCATTAAAATTTCACCCTAAGGAGGTCTACTTTATCCTCCTTCAATTCGATGTAACATATAAACATCTCTTAAGCTGTGGGTAACCTATAGGAGAGGTGAATATCTAGATTGAAGAGCTAATTACCTTTCACCACACATAAAAATAACCAATATTATACTTGATTTTAAGGAAAATGGATATAAGGATATTATTGCTTACCTAATAGAGTTGATGCACCAAGATTAACTCCACAAGATTACCTGAACTTGGACTATGAAAGGGTAGTTTACAAAACTGATCTCAACACCCAAAGTTATCAACATGAAGGTAACATGCCATGTATTTATCAATATATATGAATATATGGTCTGATAATAGAATTTATTACTATTCCTCAAACTTAAATATAAAAAAAAAAAAAACCACCTACACTTCATGTGACCTATTAAAAGGAAGATTACTTGTAGACAACATGAGAGAGTGAGATGAACACAAAGGGAGATAAATATCAATTACCATTAAGAAATGAACTACTTAACACACTTAAAAAAGAATTTGAGAACTTAAAAATAGATTAAAATATTTTATTCAAAGGCAAAGTCAGTAAGTAAACTATTAGGGTCCATACTAGATGTGGATACATTACAAATCTAAAAGTGGTTGCTTATATAGATAATTGTGAAGAGAGAGAGGGGCATAGGAGAAGGGGATTGAAAAGTATCCATGTGAAATTTAAAAAAGGAGGAGTTATGAATAGTATTAAAAAACTAATAAATCCATGTGTCTCTCCTTTGAAGATGTTCTAACCTCCAAGTGCGTAGGAGTTAGAAACTCAGCTTGACACCTTGATCATCTTCTTGAAAACTACCCTTACATAATAAAAGTGAAAAATAGATTTTTTAATTATAAATTCAACATGAATTAATTAATACATTTTCATTTTACATCTTACATGCACTTAGAAACTACTTTGATGTGACATTTCATCATTCATATGCCTAGGTGTCTTGAAACTCTTCATTTCTAACACCTAACTTTGTCTAAGTGGATCAAAACATGAGTTAAGCATCTCCAAGTTACTATATATTAATGGATAGCCTTGAAATACATTATAATACCTATAATAATCCATTTTATTTCTTAGAATAACTCCCAAAACTCTATTTTACTCCTCAAGCTCTCATTACGCCTATTTTCCTTATATCCCTAAAATCATTTAAACCTCATTGTGTAGGGAAGTGTACATATGGTATTGAAAAACTAAGGGAATATTTTAGGACAAAGTATGTATTTAAAACTCCATGCAAAGTTTTAGGTTCATAATTTGAATTGAAGTGCATTTTTTCTACCTTTCTCTCTCCTCAATTAGGCCTCCTTACCTAAAACCCTATTTTTATACTCCAAACCTCTCCCAAACATGTGAAATAACACAAATTCATGTGATTAAATTTAACTAGGCTATCACAAATATCTATGTCAAATTTGAGGCCTTGAGACCCTATGGAAGTATGAGAACCATGAAATGACTTTACAACCTAGTCTCCTTTTAGACTTGTTTAGGATTGCCTTGGAAGATGAGCTTTGATGGATCACATATAGGATTTAATATGTATATTTTTGAGCTTTAACAGTTGTAAACAATCCCAAATGACTTATAACAATAGTCTAAAAGTTCTCCATTTCTCAAAACCCATACAATACACTAAAAACCATGTAAAATAGTGTATTTATTATAATCTGTCCAAATAAAAATAAAAATAATTACTCATAGAGAATATAATTGGAGTCCTCAACAATGTCCAAGAGGTTTCAAGAGAAAAATATTTTATTAAATGTGATTTATAAGTTCATTTATCTTGACTTGTCACTACTAGGGTTTTTAGAGGGTTGAAAGTGGTTTGGGTTTTTAAGGATTGTTCATAAAGAACAGATCCTATTTCTCTCTCCTAATGCCAGAATAATTTATTTAAGGGACCCATGTATCACATAAAAAACCACTAGGTCCCATGCAAAATTACATGAAATTTCTACGTGAAAGATGGTGTCTCTCAGGTTGCAAGTAGGCCATTAGAGAGGGGTATGAGCTCTTAAGATTTATTCCTGAATGTTAGGGATATAAAATAAAAACTGATGCCATAAGAATGAAGTGTGAAGAAATAAATAAAATCTCTAAAATCCACCTATATCCATGCATTAGGTTCATGATTCCACCAAGTAAGAGAAGACTATTCTTGAATGATAGTCATGTGTGAAGAAAGATTGAAGAAGTCTTAAGGCCACATTGGCACATTTCTTGACTTCCCCTATTTGTGATTATTATTTAAAGTCTATATTATCATATTGAATCTATCAAAACCTTAAAACCGTCCATTTACCTCCAACAAACCACTTGTTCATGACTATACTTTATGGTTTGTGCATGATATTAGGCTTATTAGGCCCGAAGAGAGTCTTGTCTTCATTATATCCCTTTTTACTAGGTATACTGATATAAATGAGATCTTTATGACACTATGAAACCATTTTTAATGGATGTACTTTCCTCAAACTTCCTCTCTTTACTTTGGACAAGTGACCTTCACTCAATCAGGAAAACAGACTATAAATCACATTGGTTTATGTATGCAAGGTTTAAAGCCCTATGTTGACTAATTTATTTATTTAATCCTTCATATATATTTTGATCTTTAAATTTAATCTTCAATGTTTATCACTTTATCCAAGCTACCTCTCACTAATTTCTCTTTATATCCTCCTGTAGGTGTCAATTTGGTGTTTGAATGCATTCAAGGTTTTTTGGGACTTCAATTTTAAAACTTTGACATCTCAATGAATCTATCATATTATTAAGAATATATCAAATTTATTTATCTCTCTCAAGTCACTATGAATTTATAATCTACAGTAACCTTCTTACTCCTCTCTAGACCTGACTGTAGGTGTCAATGTTTTGAGGACTTGACTATGTCTTAGGAGTCTAGAACCTTGTTTCTAGTAGTTAGACATAATAATCACCCTATTGAGGGTTCCTAAATCATCATCAACCCTATGAAATCTTGTCAAGGCACTATATATTCATGGTATGCACCTATTATATTATACCTTCAAAGGCATGGCTGTAGGTGACTAATGGATGAGAGTTTGATAATGAGGCTTGAAAGTTGATCTTCTCAACTCTATCATGGTATTTTTAGAATTTTCTAACTTCATAGAAGTTTATTTAACTATATTTTTAGAGTTCATGATCCTTTTTTGGCATTTTTAGAGCCCTACTCACTTTATTCCACATGCATACATATGTAGAAGAATTAGGCTTGTAGACTCTATCCTCTAACTCTCCATTAGTTGTAAAATTATTTAGGTGCCTTGATTTTTGTCCTTTCTTATGATTGAATTGAAATAAGGTTACCTGACTTAGATTTTTTATTATTTTGATGACAAATATTTAGTCCAAAAGAGGACATATAGGTCTGTCACCTGTAGTTCTCTATTGTTACTTTTTTAGACTTGCTAAGATAGACCTTTGAGTGATAGACACATTTAACACTCTGACACTATAATATTTTATCCCATTTATTTTTAACTCTCCTAATAGCTCACATACCCTATGACTAGGCATTATTTCATCTTCAACTTCTCTCTCTGGTCTGTATAGGCCTATGGACAAACAATTCATGTGCAAGGTATGTGTGTATGAGAGTTGGAGCTAAGCACATAGTTCATGTATTTTGATGATGACATAAAGTATATAAGGGTTATATGAGTTCTTATGAGTGTATTAAACATTTATTCATTACTTTAACATACTTCACATCAAACTTAGGCCCCACAAATATCCACGTATAGGTCTATAGACCTATGGGTGGCTAGAACACACTTAAACATTATTTGAGAGTAAAATTTGACCTAACCTATGAACACCTTGAAATTATAACATTATCCATAGTATTCTCTTATGTTAAATTGGTACATTATTTCCACTTGGGTCAAAATTGATGTTTAGACCTATAAAATACCATTTATGCATAGACCATGCTTCTAAAGGGTAAGACACGATGCCTCTTAATAGGCTATTTTCAAAGAGATACTTATCAAGAGATAAAAAATTAACTATGGGAGAGTGAGGAGTTTTTATATGAATTATTCAATACTTTAAACCTATTATAAGGACAAACATCTCAGACAAACCAAAGTAGATTTGCAATAGGATGATATGCCCTCACACTTAAGACAGTTTTCCTCATATTGTAGACACTTCATTTATTTGAATAAGATGATGAAAATATCATTGAAATATATATTTTACCTATTAAAAAATCCCTCAAAAACATTATTCTCCATTGAATTTTGAGGTATAGAAATAGGAGAAGAATCAGACCTTGCTTGGATGAATAAGGCATAATGACCTGCTATCACTCTTAGCAATTGTTCATAAGGAGGGAAAATAAATATGAAAAATAATGATACTAAGTTTAAGATTATTATGAAACCTAAAAATGGACAAATTTTTAGCTCATAACTCTCTCTCTCTCTCTCTCTCTCTCTCTCTCTCACACACACACACACACACACACACACACACACACACACACACACACACACACACACACACACACACACACACACACACACACACACACACATCCTTACCATGCATATGATTTTTGCCTTTTTGAGCTTGTGAAGGCAACAATGGAGGAGAGAAAGTGTCTCAAGCATATGTATGACTTGAAACTTGATTAAAATCTTGAAATTTATTTTAGGAAGCCCATTGGATACTATGAAACTATTTTCAACTGAAAATTGATCTTCCAAGGCCGTACAAGTGCCCAAAAGTGCTTGTAAAGTGGTATTTTACTCATTTTAAGCATTGGACCTAAAATTTGTCAATATTTGACTATTAATAAACATTATTTAACGTTAGGTACATTTTGGAACCTTCTTGAAACGTTTTATTTTGAATATGGTATGTACAACTGCTCTAAATAGGCCAAAAGGTGACCGAAATGATATTTTAGCATATAATAACATAATGAAAGGTTAATATATGATAATATGAAATTAAATACACATTAGTAACATTTTATAGTGAATATAAATCATATAAAACATTTAAACATACTTTAAAAAACTAATATCTTATGAATGACCTTTAGGACTAGATAAGTACACATGAAAACAAAGCTTGGACAATGTTAGACAATGACTAACATGACCATACTAAGACCATTCAGGTCCATTTAATACCATTACAAGACCACATATAATTTTTTAAAACCCTGTTAAAGCTCCAACCTAGAGGGGTTGACCAATTTTGACTTGGGATCAAAATTTGGTCAAAAGTAATAATCAATGGTATAGATATATATTACATACGTAACATGATTTAAAACTTCATTTCTCAATCTATCTATCAAGAAGAAATTTTCAATTGCTAATAATATAAGATAAGTAGGTAGGGAATAACTAAGTAGGTAGGGTAAGAATAAATATATCTATCAAAAATCAAGATTCACTTAATAGATATGCCTTAATCCATAAGCAAATCGAAGTTAGATATCACAAAGGTAAACTTTCATTTTTAGTTGTACCTTACTCCCTTATTATCTGTCAAGAAGGGAGTATTATTTTGATATGCCATATTAAGTGAATAAAAGATAGGTATCAATAATAAAAACATCCATTACCCTACTCATTGGCATAAAAGAAGTAGGTATAGAAAATGGTGGAATGAAATTGTAGTACTTACATATATAGATTAGGATTTGTGCATATAAGAATCCCAATCCTAGAGCTGAGAATCCAAATTTATATCTAAATAAATAGGGGTGACTTGAGGCTAGTCGATAATTCTAATCCCAACCCCATATTTGACTTTTATTTTTCAATATATGTCATTGACAATATGTCCATAGTAGACTAGATAGAGTTGGTGGCACATAGCTAACAATTTTCATCATACTGTGCTCTCCAAAGAGCAACTCCTCCCAAAAGGAGTTGGGCTAGAATCCCCATTCTAGGGATTCTTGAAGTTATGGAGCATCCATCTCCATAAGAACTAGGAATGGAGAGCTCTACTTTTTTTCCACCCGACTCTTTGGTCTCAAGAAAGATTGCCCTTCTCCAACCTTTCCTATCCAACCGAAAGTAACAGATAATGCATTCTACTCCATGAATTATGAACTATGGTCAGTATGTGACTTCTGGATGTTTATATCATCCTTGGGATGATCTCGTAGTTCCTACGGGGTGGAGACGATGGGGTCAGCCCATGGCATGGGCTTTTCCTTCTACTACATTTTGATCAAAGGGTTGAAGGGAGATAGTACATCAAGCTATTTGCAAGGGCCAACTTGATCCTCTTCCTTGAGGATCCTAGAGGACATGATCCTTGGAGAGATGCTGATTCCAACTATTAGTTACCATGTACGATCCATAATAGATCTAACCAACTACCCACCCTACCTTCTCTATGTTCTTGAGATGAGAGTCTATCTTCATCTCAATAGAGTTTCATCTCAATAGAGTTTTTGAATGGCATGTTGAGGCCATTTTACCCATTACTAAAAAAAAGTGAGCCACTAGTTTAGGTAAAAAATACTATCAATTACCATCTAGACAATCAGACATCCAACTCGTAATCGCAATGACCCAATTGCAAGAGTGGAGCTTTACCAACTGAGCTATATCCCCATAGCTAGGCCAAATAGAGTAGGCTACAAATCAACATGTTAATTGGATAATTAAATGATACATGGTGTGATCTAGTCAGGACATAAGAGAGAATCTTTATCTAAATATTCTATCTACAATAGATATTCATTCATCATGAGGAAGAACACAAATCTTTTATCTTGGCAGTCTGATCACTCTCCTGACTTAGGGAATAAATTGACTTGATCAGTACACTATTTCTCTTACACATTTGTTTTTGAGTATTTAGGACTTATTGTGGGTGTAGAAATCCGTGATCTACTACAGGGAAAAACTTCCCTTATCGGTTACTAAAATTCTCTTAACTTCTAAGTAGTAAAGGGAATACCTCATTGAAATGAGGAATATAAGCTCATTCCTCTAGTTTTACTTATGATTCAAACCATCTAGCTTTCTCCATTGACTCGCTCGACTTAATCAAGTGTTGATTCAAACTTATTTCATAACTCATACATTTTTTCAAACAACATAGAATATTCAATAGAATATTGGATACATTTGACTCCTTGAATAAAATACATTTGTGATAAAATAAAATAAACAAATACAGTCTCATCAAGTCAAGATTGTTAGAACGACATGCTACTTTTTCTATTTATTTCCTTTTTAGGATCAATCATAGTCTTACTAACTTTACCGATGGTATGGATAAAATTTTTACTTCATCTGAATGTGTAAAAGACCTTAGTCACACTTAAAAGCTAATTACTCTACCATTGAGTTAGCAACCCTTATTTTCTATTTGAAGAGATGTAATCGAAGTGATATACAAAGTTATTCCATATGAAAGAACCGGTATGAGATTTGAATCAGAAATAAATAAAATTTAATTATTATATTTATTCTATGGAAAAAATAAAAAATAAAGGATCTATTAATTTAGATCGGTGGTCACTAATCTGATAGTGCATTTCAATATGGTATCTAGTAGAGTGTGTTTCCTAACTAAAATTAATCTATACCCAACCCAAGCTATACCTAAATTGACATATATATATATATATATGTATATATATATATGTATATATATATATATATATGTATATATATGTATGTATGTATATATATATATATATATATGTATGTATGTATTTATGTATATATATATATATATGTATATATATATATGTATATATATATATATGTATGTATGTATGTATATATATATATATGTATGTATATATATATATATGTATGTATATATATATATATATATATATATATATATATATATATATATGGAATGAAGGGTATATTTCTTAATCTCGCATATCGAGGAGGGGATACTTAAATCTTGGGCATGGCCAAGTGGGCCCTAGAGGCCAAACTGGGGCCATACCATACTTTGAGTGTTTTGGTCCCTAATAAAATAAATGAAATGATAGCATAAGAATGGGTTACAAACCATAGATATATTAGGATCACCATTCCGAAGGCCCTACCCCAATCTCAAAATTACCCTACCTAATATAAGCCAATGGAAGATTTCCTTACCTAATTCATCTATGCCAAGGAGTAAGAAAATGGAATCTTGACTTTTTGATATATATATTTTCTTCACTTAATATATTTTATCATCCCTAATAATTCCCTTAGATAAATTTATTGTGGTTGTAGTGGTTTTTTACTTATGCTCAATCATCTCTAGTCACTTCTTTCTCTATATAGATTAGAATGTCCCCTCTCCTTTCAAGATATGGTTTAGTCAATGCCCCCTCATTTGAAGCATATGTTTAAGTACCAATTTAATAGGAAGGAATTAAATGAATTAGTCTTACACACATTGGATAGATAAGGTCATCCAGATAATAGATATTACCTCTATATAGATACAATGCAATATTTTTTCATTGTCACTCATCATACTTAATCACTCCCTTATCGACCCTCATTCTCCCTAGTCACTCTCTCATCAACCCTCATAATCCATAGTCACTTCATCATCCCTCATCATCCATGATGACTCCCTACTCATCCCTCCTCATCCCTAATCATTCCCTCATTGACCCCCATGATCCCTCATCATACCTAATCACTCTTTCTTTGTCCCTCTTTATCACTAACGACTCCCTAAAATACATTTATGGTGGTTATAGTGGACTTTTGATTATGTCCAATCATCCCTAGTCACTCTTATCTTTAAAAATTTATAATTCCCCCTCTCCTTTCAATATATTCCTTAGGTATTCAATCACGTATTTAATTAAGTATCAAGTATTAAATTTATAGTCAGGTCAATATTAGATACATGTATTCAAAATCAATATATGGATAATTTATTTTATCATTTGGGGAATACTCAAGTAGGTAAGGAAACAATGATAGGTAGGTAGGGAATACTCAAGTATAAGTACGTATGTGGGGAATACTCAAGTAGGTAGGTCAAGAAGGATAAGTAGGTAGGGCATACTCAATTAAAATAAGGTAGGTAGGGCATAGTCAAGATCAAGATATGGTTCAGGTATTCAGGTAAGTCAAACTCAAGATCAAGATATAGCTCAGATATTCAATCAAATATGCCATACTTAAGTAGGTAAAGTAGGTAGGGCATACTTAATGGTATAAATCTATTATATACATAACGTGATTCAAAACTTCATTTCTCATTCTATATATTAGGAAGTAATATTCCATTACCAATAACATAAAATAAGTAGGTTGGTGATATGCCCTTAACCTATAGTGAATTTAAGTATATGTGTGACTGACTTGTGGCTTACATAACTTTATATTATCTTATAGCATGTGTCTTTGTTCTTAATATGGTTAGCCTATGAAATTAACCATGGCTAAGTAGAGTATATATAGGAGGTAGTGGTTAGTATTTTATCATCATATTATAAATTCTATTCTTATTACATTGTTGTGGAGGTTGGCCCTTTGAAGTGACTCATTCATAATATTCAAGTATTCTTATCTTTCACAAAGGGTTATGGATCTACCTATTTTTTTTCTTAATTATTTGATTTATTACTATATTTTTATGAATCGTTTAATTAATTTCATTACAAGTGGTATTAGAGATTCAATTTAGGAATGCTTCTTTAGTGTAGTTTTTTTTATAGATATGGCATCATGATCACTAGAAAGTCAAAAAAACATAACTTGTGATTCGATAAAAATCAATTTTTTTTTGTTACCATAAATTTATAAAAAAAGACAAATAATTGAAAAAAAATTGGATTTTTTTTTTACCTTTTACAAATTAGTAGTCATTGGATTCATCCCTACAAGATGATCACAATGGTATATTCTAGTAAAACATTTTTTTGGGCCAAAATTTCTCACCTCTATACACATTAGTAGTCACTAGATTTGACTTGGTGAGGTGATCACAATGGAATCATTTATTGAGACACTTTTTTTATGACTTGTATCCCTCATAAGGTTTGTGCATAGTTGGGTCTAACACTCATGGATGTCGGTAAGGGTAATAAATGGCTAAAAATATTCACAAGGACAAAATGGAGTCATAAATTTTTTATCTAAGTATTTCATAGGTAATTTAACAACTTAAGTCAGAGTTACATGGCATGGTGTAGAAATATGATCTTGATGTAGTTAAAGGGAACCTCATGGGGATAAGAGGGGACTTGAATGTCTTGTGAAATAAATTAAAACAAATAACTAGGTAATTGGATAAATTATTATCTTATCTATTTCAAAAAACCCCTCCACCACTCTAATTTAGTTCTCCTCCTCTATATAAACACAATGCCAATCCTAGTATGAAGCCTATACTGCCAAAAGTGGAATTACACATGTTTTTTTTGTAATGATCCACTCACATGGATTATTCAAATTGAAAATTTATTTAATCTACACCAGAATCCCTATTTAAAAAATGTGTTCATGGTCTCTCTAGATATGTAATGTGAATAGTTGATTTGGTATCATTGGTTGTGTGCTCAAAATAAAAATAAGGGTGATCTAGTTTCATGTTCAGTATTTTATGAGAAGTTTTAGATCCACTATATTAATAATGTATTAAAAAAATAATTAATCTAAATATTCATGTTGTACCAAATATTTTAAAGGATTACATTAATTAATTTTAGAATCTCTCCTTATGTGTGGCAAATATCATTGAGGAAAATCAGTCTGACCTATTTTTGGGTGGACACAAAGATAACATCCAATCAGAGGTTTACATGATTCAACCGAGTAATGTATCTAAATTCATACTAAGGGAATGTATGGCTAAGGATAAAGTTCTAATAAAACAAATACCTTTCACTAAAGTTCATGAACACACCTTCCTAACACCATCATTACTGTAGCCTACCATATTGACACCTTATCAAATTGAAGAAAAATGTGCAAAAGATTTTTATTTTGGCTTTGATAGTAAAATGAGAAAAGGACCTTAATGTGCTAAAAAATAAGTTATTTTACATTTAAAGAACCAATGATGAGGAAGAAGATGATGAATATTCAATTATAGGTTTGGAAGAACCTAAGGATGAATCTAAAAATTTTCCACCTACTATTTCATATCATAAAATTTCAGGTATTAGTACTCAAACTCCTAAGGTAGTGGGTTTTCTAAAAAATCAGAAGGTGACTATGTTAATTGACTCTAGGAGTACACATAACTTCATCAACAGTAAGTTGGCTACTCATTTGAATCATTTCTTTTACATAGATCTAAAATTTTAGGTCATAATTGTAGATGGAGCTACCACCAATTATTAAAAAAAATTCCATAGCATTAAGCATGCTATGGAATATTACTTTTTATATTCCCCTATGTTTTATATTTCCATGGGAGGATATGACATTATTTTGGGAGTATAGTGGCTTACCACTTTGGGCACTATTGAGATCAATTTATAGGAATTATTCATTAGGTTCCATTTATAAGGTATAACCTTTAAACTACATGGATTATGGGCTAAATATACACAACTCATTAGTTCCCATCAGATGATGAAGATTATCAGAAAAACACTAAGAGAATTATGACATGATTATTTTCCATAAAGGTTCAACCAACCAAGGAGTATACACATCATAATTTGCAAAGAGTGTTGGATGACCATTATGTTATTTTTGGTGACATGCCATAAGGACTTCCTCCAAGCCACATGCATGATCATGCCATCATGCTCATTTCTATAATTACACCACCCAACATCAAAATATATAGGTATCCCTATTCCCATAAGAGTGAAATTAAAAATATGTTACAAGATATATTGGAGGAAAGAATCATTTGACATGGTTAAAGCAAATATTCCTCCCCTTTGGTCATGGTATAGTAGAAGGATGCAAATTGGAAGATGTGTCTAGACTACAAAGAACTCAATAAGTAATCATTAAAGATAATTTTTCTATTCCAGTAATCAATGATTTTCTAAATGAATTTCATGGTGATGTTTATTATACCAAGTTAAAACTTTACTCTGGCTATCATTAGATTCAAATCTACAATGAGGACACACTTAAAACAACTTTTAGAACTCATAAATGTCATTATGAATTTATGGTCATGCCTTTTCTCCTTAGGAATACACCATCTACATTTCAAAGTTTGATGGATATTATTTTTAGGACATTTTTGAAAAAAAAATTTATTGGTATTTTTTGATGATATCCTCATCTATATCAAAAGTTTAGAAGACCATTTGAAGCATGTAAAATAGGTAATTTAATTTTGGAACAACATCAACATTATTCCTTACCTTTCAAATGTGATTATGGTATCCAAAAGGTGGATTACTTGGGTCATCTTATTTCACATGAAGGAGTGAAAGTTGATCCTAAAAAATACAAGAGATGATGGAGTTGGGCAAATAAAATCTAGATATGATATGGATAATGAAATTCATGAAGTAGTAAGGGTGAATTTCAACCAAGGGAAGGACAAAGAAGCCTAGAGTCTATGAGGAAATGGAAATTGAAGTGGACAATAGTACAAGTACATGGAACAAAGGGTACACCAATAAGAATAATAGAAAAGTGAGAACCACTAGGTCCTAAGTATACTTGAATACTACAAATGGCATCAAACAAGAAAAGAGTAAAAATAATATCAATGAAAAGGCTCTTACACAAAAACCCTTAAAGATAATATGGAAGATCAATGTATAAGCATGTTTATTCTTTTTGAATAACTGACATAAACATGCTTGGTATGAAAGTAAGCACAAACTAAGAAAATAAACAAAGATTCTACAAAAAGAAAAGGAAAATAAAATATTCATTTTGTGGAATTGAAGGTTGGCATAGCATCAAACGTGAGTAATCTATCAGAAGCACAAATATAAGGAAAATACATAGGAAGAAATAAAATTTACTTGGTGTGAAACTAAAGGATAGTAGAGCATTGAAAGTGAGGTAGTTGGCATAGTTGAAAATGTCTTAGGATGCACCAAAGGAATAGAGTAGAGTTTATGTATGTTCAACTAAGTTTATCAAAGTATAGAAAGTAAGGGAACTAGTGAAGATGTATTTATCTGAGGATGTGTAAAGAAAAGAATATATAAAATAAGTGCTCGCTAAAAAAGGGAAAGTGTTATGTAAGAGAATTACATATGTACCAACAATGCATTAGAATAAGTATGCCTATCATGAGGCATAGAGATAACATGGGGAAAAAAATGGAAGGAACAAGTGCAAGGTTGGGATTGCATGATAAATTGATTTGAAGCCTAAATAGAGAGAGATGAAGATAAGGTCAACTTGAAGTTTAGCCTGAGTTTTCTCAAAAACAATAGAGAAAGGCATCAAAATAATAAGATCAATGTGATTATAAATGAGGAATAATGTTAGTGGATACTGGCTTAAGTACATAATAAATCATTTTTCATAATGAGAAGATATATGTGATGCAATGGGTGCAGTGAAAATGAAGATATTAGGGTGATTAATTCAAAATTTAATTAAATTTGTGAGTAATTTATTTTTACTCACCATAGATAGTTGGATAGATAAGTAGTTAACTGAACATTCTATAAGTTATTTATTTTAAGCATGTTATTTCTCCCATATAATTATTAAGAGGTTTGTTAGGATAATTAAATAGTGACATCCCTAATAAATAGGGAATATTTTTAGCATATGTTATTGTATAAATAAAAAATCTAAGCACTAATAATATCCCATAGGGTGTCTATAACTTGATCATACCATAAATAACATCCACCATCTACCTATCTAAGTCAAATACTGAATAACTATGCAAGAGCACTGAAGAACATTGAAACACACTTTGTCATTGTCATTCTAGCACACATGACACCTTATCAACATCCTTGGTCACATTGGAGACATAATAGACAAACCTAATACATGTAGGGATTATATTCAAAATATGTACAATAGTATTCAAGGCTTCATCCTATAATAACTAGAAGGAATATATATATATAGAATATAACATTGTTTTGACCATCTCAATAATGGTGAGGTTTTTCCTTTCAACAATACTACTTTTATAAGAATAATAAAGATTTTTTAATTTATTTTTGATAACTCAACTCATAAAAAAAGAATCAAACTCTTTACTAACATATTCACCACCATTATTAATTCTTGATCTCTTAATAGAAAAATCAGATGCATTTTCAATATAAGCTTTACATTCTTTAAACATAGAAAAACATTAAATTTATTTTTAATGAAATGAGACTAAATCATTCTAGTATAGTCATTAATAAAATTAATATTATACAAATAAAAATTAATATATAAAAATTCAAGAGGTCCTACAACATTACTATGAATCAATTGTAAAGGATGCGAAGAATTTGCATCATGATTCTTATGAAAGGGATTAGTATGTTGTTTATCACTTAAGCAACCCTCACAAGTTTCATGATGAGAGGGGTTAGAAGGAAGTCTAACAACAAGATTATTTTTATATATATCATGTAAACTTATAGAATTAACATGTCTTAATCTTTCATGCCATAACTTAGATTCATTCTTATTATGTGATGAAAGTAAACATTTAGAAGAAGGAGAAAAGATATATAAAGCATTTTTTTGAGCACTTTAAATAATCAAGAAATCAGATTGATTTCTAATAGAACAAATATATTTAAGAAATATTATAATGATATTATCATTTGTAAGTTGATAACAAGATAGAAAATTCTTTTAAAACTTAGGTACATAGAAAATATCATTAATAACATATGAAAATTTTACTGTTCTTTGTTTAGTTAATTCTAAAAAAGAATTATCTTTAAAGTAAATTATTTTATATATATCTATATAATCATATAAAATATTAGATAATCATGTCATATAATGTGATGCATTTCTATTTAAAATTTATTCATTTTCATTTGAATCACATAAAATACATATAAAGTAATAACATTTGAATCTTGATTGTTATTAGGATTAGGGCTTTGATTCTTATTTTTGTTATTTTTAAAAGTTTCATTTTTATTTATATTATTATTTTTATAATAGGTTTCCCTTCTATGACCAAATTTACCACATATATTTCAATTTTCATTAAACTTAGGTGTAAGATTCTTATTACCAGATTTATTATTCTCTCATTTACTTTTAGTAGAATTTGGATTAGATTTATAGTTTTTATTATTATCAAAAACATTATTAAGAGTTAGAAGTTCCTAAGTGGATTTATGCATGGAGTTAAAATTGGTCATCACTTATTCTTATTGAATAAATATATTAGACAAGATGGTACGGTTAGGGATATCTTACTCAATTTGATATTTAGAATTCAAAATTGAAATAAAATTCATAAAATTTTCATGAATATTTAACTAAATGATAAAATAAATAAATTGATCCTAAATCAAATTAATATTACATCTATCTAACTGAGCTTTAATATTTTTAATTTTAACAAGAAAATTCACAACTTTCTCATCACTTTTCATAGGTGTAGTTATAAATTCAAGGGTTAACTTAATAATATTTGAGAGGAAAGTGCCCTCATGCATGGATTTAAGGAGTTTAAAAGCATCACTAAGAGACTCTTGATTACCAATGTGGATAAGGAATTCATTCTTAACACTTTTCAAGATAATGGACATAGCTTGATGCGATTTGTGTTCAAATACATTGGTAAGCTCAAGGGTCGTATGTCATCTAGAAGGGGATTTTTTGGTCCCAATGATAACATTTCAAAAAATTCAAGAGCCATAAATTTGGATTTAACATGAATTTTTCATATATCATAGTTATTTCTATTAAGCATTTGATATTTATCTAAAGAAAAATGGGGCAAAGCCATAACTTCCTTTTATACAAGATAGTAAAAAAATGCTTAAAAAGAAATTATTTTAAATGTTTTTTTGAACTATTTTCAAAAATAAATTTAATTTCAAATTTAACCATACTTAATTACAAAATTTAGATACTAAACAATGCAAAAAAAATGAATTTAAATTGCACTAATATAGGTGTCAAAAGATTCACACTCAAAATGACCACTTAAACACTATTACTAAAAAAGATGTAAATATAATAATGTAAATATTCAAAATAAAAAATGGACCACTCCAATGCATCTAGAATGTGCTAAAACCTTAAGATTGATTGGTTACATGGCTATGCTTACCTATGGTTTGACTAGATCAAGTGTTGTAAGAAGATCAACACAAGTTTGATAGGCCAACCAGGGGCTTAAACATGTGAAAAAATTTTGCATGTAAACCCAAAAAAAATATTTATAATTACTAATTTTACTAAATTAATAAGACTAAATAATTATAGGTAATGATTTTTGAACCCTTGACCTCCCTTTTTACAAGATTTTAGCAAAAGGATAACTACCAACTCATCTAGTAGGTTACTTAGAAATTTACATGCACTAAATTTTTTAAATATTTTTAAAAATTAAAAATAATATATTATAATGTGCATGTAAATTAAAAAGATAAAAAATATAAAAACCATTTTATTGAATAAAAGGTAACTTAGGTTGGCCCCTTTTGCTTTTATATGAAAATGGTGATTTTTTAAAATAAAATATTTTAAAAATATTTTCACCAACTATATTAAATTTTATATACCTATAGTAGTATGTTCCAAGAAAAACAATGTCACCTAGGTGGAGGGGAGGTTTTTGGAGGTGGAAATAGACCTTCTTAGGCCCTAAAAATTTGCCAGATCTTTCTTGAACCTTGGAATGAAGCATTCAAAAGCTTCAACAATTGATTTTACTATCAAATAAACAATTTTCAGATTTTTATAGGTTGATCCAACCATACGATGGCACCAAAGGAGAAGATAAAAAATCCACAACTACTTCAAATGGCCTTTTCAGGCCCTAAAACATTGAAAGAGGCCATCAAATCCTAAAACTAAGCATTCAAAACCTTTAAGATTGATTTTTTCTACCTAAAATCTATTTTAATGATATTTCCACTATAGGAGGCCATAATATAGTGCCACAAGTGAGAGGAAAAAATTCAAAAATTGAATGATATCCTTTATAACTCCATAAGTGTTTTTAAAAGTCTAAAATCACCAGATCTAACCCCTCAAAATAGATAAAACAATAAAAATAATTAATTAAATAAATTATTTTTCATTTTTTATCCTTTCTTGGTTGTAAATGGGTCTTACAACCATGTTAAAATAACATATATCTTCAAAAAAAATCATTTGAATCCTCCCACAGTCTCTTTGAATGGTTTTTCAGGCTAAAAAATAAGAGATTTGACCGCTTAGGAGAGAGATTTAAACAATAACAACCCAAAATCACGTTTTGTAAAAATTTTACTTGTTTTGGGCCATACAATGGCTAAAAATAATAAATATTTTTCTTCAATTTGATCTCATAAAAAAAAATAAACCAATCTTGCCATTCAATCATCATATCTCATGCTTTGATTCCATGATAAAATTTAAAATGCATATGCAATATAATCACATAGGATAGATATAGATACATGAATGAATTAGCAAAGACATAGATCAATTTTGACAAGTGAATTTAATGTGGAAAACCTCAAAGAGGTAAAAAACCACAAATTGATATATTCATTATGATAAATCTATCCCATCCTAATATAGTTCCTCTCGATCTCACTTCTTCTCTGTGCTTTCACAAAACCTTGTTCACTTGAAATCATATCAAAATCAAATGAATTTACAATAGGGGTAAAACCATATTTATAAAATTCATGATGGGAGGTGACCATTGTGAAATAATAAGTCAATCTATCCTAAAATAACATCTAATAAAATTTGGTAAGAATTATATAGTTATAATATTATTATTTATTTAAGGTTTTTATCTTGAGTTAATAAATAATATATTATTCATTATTTAATTAACACCAAGGTGAGCTAAGGGTTAATGAAATGCCTCTTAGTCATTAAATGTTTTAACATATTCATCTCCTATTCTGTAATCCAAGTGTTTTTTTTCTATTATAATCCTTCCCATTGTACTAAATACCTATCATAACTTCCTTGCCTTGTGTTTACTATCTTCTTATCTAAAACTTGCATGATATTTTCTTTCTTCTTCTTTGGCACCTATTTCTACCAATATACTTCCTCATATTCACCATATTTTCCATGGAAATTATATAAATATGAAACATTAAATATTGGAGAGATATCAAAATTCTATGGTAAACTCACCTCATAAGCATTGTCATTGATTTTCTTCACAATTCTGCACGGTCTAATTTTTTTGTGATTCAACTTGTTATATGTGCCTTTCAAAAATATATCTTTCCTAAAGTAAACCATCACTAAATCCCTTTAAAATATTTTTTACCTTCTTATAACATCTGATACTACTTTATACTTATTACTTTCTTCTAAATTTTTTGTTACGGCTTTTTGTAACTATTGTATATGCTCTACAAATGCTTTTGCATCATCACTAACCCATTTTGTAATTGGTAACTATACCAAATCTAAAAAACTCATATGATTTCTCCCATAAAATATCTAAAATGATTACTTACCTATTGATATATTCATTGAACTATTATATACAAACTTAGCTTGTGGTAAAGCCAAGTCCCATAGCTTGGGCTTTTTTTCAACTATATATCTCAACAAATTTTCTAAATTCTTGTTTACAAATTCTATCTATCCATTTATTCAAGGATGGTATGCACTACTCAATTTTAGCTTAGTGCCTATCTTTATCCATAAAGTCCTCTAAAAGTGACTTATAACTTCATGTCTCTATATAATGTAATTGTTTTTGGAACACCATGCAATCTCAAAATATCCTTAAGAAATAGTTTTTCAACTCTAGTGACATCATTGGTTTTCTTACATGTAATAAAACTAATCATCTCAAAAAACCTATTTGCAATAAAAAATTCAATCATTACCTCTCTATGTGTTTGGTGATCCAAAAATAAAATCCATACTCAAATCTATCCATGGTCCTCTTGAAATTGGTAATGGCATGTACAACCCTATATTTTATGCATTCCTTTTTCCCCCTGACATATACTCCACCTTGAAACATAACTTGCCACATGTATCTTCATCTTTGGCCAAAAATACTTATTCTCCACAAAATTTATTATCTTTATCTTTTCAAAGTATCTATCCAAACCACCACTATGCAATTATATTATTATATCTTCTCTCAAAGACCCAATTGAAATACATAATTATTTCCCTTTGAAGAGATAACCATCCTACATAATATACTATTCATCAACATTACTTGTATCACATGTTAATGGATTCCTATATTGATAAACAATATTATCAAAATATAGATCAATATCATATATTTATTTATTAAATTCAAATCCAACAACTTTACTCATCATAGTAGTTATCAAAGCCACTCTCCTACTCAAAGCATCAACTACCTGATTCTATTTTCCTAATTTGTACTTCAACACAAAAGTATAACCCTGCAATAAAGACACCCACTTTTCATGTATAGTATTCAACTTCTTTCGAGTGTTCACATACTTCAAATCCTCATGATCAATAAATAAGATAAACTCCTTAATAGGTACTAGATAATTACTCTAATGTCTTAATGCTTGTACAATGGAATAAAGTTAAAAATCATACATAGAATACATTGTTCTCACCTCATTCAATTTTTCATTGAAATATGATATGATCTTCCATTCTTGACTCAACACAATACCAATTCACACAAATGAAGAATCACAATCAACCTCAAACACTTTTCTAAAATTCAGTAATGCTAAAATAATTTTTTTAAAATTTTCTTCACCAACTTAAAGCTTTTTATTGTTTCTCTTTTTTATGCAAATTATTTTCCTCTCTTACAATTTGTTATTACTTCAACAATACTACTAAAATTCTTATTAATATTTATGTAAAAATTTGTTAAACCATTGAAACTTCTTACCTCTGTGATGTTATTTGTGATAGGCCAATCAATATTTGTCTTTACTTTTTCTTCATCAATTATTATACCATTTATTGAAGCTACAAATCCTAAAAATACCAAACTATTCTACATAAACTTGCACTTCTTAAAATTCACATAGATATTATCTTTCCTTAACAATTATAATACCATTCTAAGATGTTGTAATTATTCTTCTTTGGCCTTATTGAATATTAAAATATCATCAAAATAAACCACCATAAACTTACCACTATATTCTCATAAAATTATCTTCATCACCTTCATAAATGTGATGGGTGTATTAGATAATATGAATAACATCACCATCCACTCATATAAACCATCTATAGTCTTGAATATTGTTTTCCATTCGCCTCCTTCATGAATTTAAATTTGATAGTATCCACTCTTTAGATCAATTTTGGTAAAATATTTTCCTCCTATAAGAACATCCATCATATCATCTAAATGAGGTATATGATACTTATACTTGATTGTAATTTTATTTATTGCCTTACTATCCACACAAATCATCCATCCTCAATTTTTTTTAGAGTTAGCAATGCTAGTGTTGCACAAAGACTCATTCTCTCCCTTACTGCACCCTTCCTCACCAATTCAATAACATGCTTATTCAATTTTACATCTTCTATTGGACTCATTCTATAACCTACTTGATTGGGTAGAGATGATATTAGAATCAAGTCAATATGATGATGAATATCTCTCTTTGGTGGTAAACCATCTGTTAACTCATTAGGTATAACATATACATATTATTTTAACACTACTTCTACTTCTTTTGGTATTTTCAACACTTCTATGTCTTGTTTCTTTGCTACTAATGCATAGTAGATCAACATATCATCTTCATGTCTTTAAAAAATTATTTTTTATTTATCATGATTTTAATGTGTCCTTTTTATTTTAAGAGGTAACAAAACTACCTTCATACCACCTTTCCATAGAATATAGACATTCTTTGCTCCATAATGAACTGCTTTTCTATCAAATGGCCATTACCTTCCTAATAACACATGACATGCATCAATTGGTATAACATCACACAATATTTCATCCTTGTAGGTTTTACGTCTATAAAACTTGATTAAACACCTTTTATCTACTCTATCTTCATTATCTTTCTTAAACCTTGAAATCGTATAAGGAGTATGATGCTTTTCACACTGCAAACCTAGTTTCTCAATCATACATTTAGAAACCATATTTTCACAACTACCACCATCTATAATTACCTTGCATATCTTACCTCCTAAAGTATACCTTATTCAAAATATATTTTTTCATAGCCATGCATCACCACTTTATTTATTTTTCACATTCTTTCCTTGGAGTAATCATTGTTCTTCTCATCATGAGAATTTCTCTAATATCTACTACTGCAATTTCAATATTTTGCTCTTCTATTTTATCTTCAACTAAATTCGCTATTGGCCTATCCTCTTACCTCCTTTCTTGATCTTGGTAGTGTGGAAAATCAAATACTATATGGCCTTCTTCTCCAAATTTTTAATGAACATAAGACCTAAATTGATTTGGAAGCCATCCTCTACCACCACCATAGCTTAGTCCTCTCTAAAATTCTCTTCCTCTTTACTGGGTTTGAAACCCTTATCTATTATCTTCTTGTCTTTCTAGACCATGTGATGATTATACTTTAGTGGTAATAAACCCATCTCTATATATATTCAATCCACCTCATCCCCTTGATGGAGGATATTATTCTCTTTTTGGCCTAGTAGACATTTCTCTAAAATTCTATCTATATTTTTTTCTTCTTTCAAAACTAATTGATAATATTCCTAAATTCAAATATTATATCCATGCTTAATTCTTCTTGAATATAAAACTTCACACCATTTACATACCTTGTATCTATCTACTATTTTATCTCATCATGTTCCACACGTATGGAAATCTTGTAAAACTCAACTATATAATCTTGTATATTGTGATCTTTCTGCCCCAAATTCTGAAATCTTTTGTATAGGGTTTGTGCATAATTCATAGGAAGAAATTCCTCCCTCAGGTTTTTCTCCATATTTTTAAATTAATTGATCTTCTCTTTACCTTTTATCTATCTTTCTTTCTACTGGGGATCCCACCAAATCATTGTATGACCCTTCAATTTTGTGCATGCAAACTTTACCTTGTCTTCTCTCATAGTTCTCCATTTAAAAAATTGATCCATATTATTCATCCAATCTATCAATTCTTATAATTTTAAACTTCCTCCATAATATGGAACATCAAATTTGATTCCTTCATTCCTTCCTTATAAATCTCTAACCATCCTCTCTTCCATTGATGGTAGATGTTATTTATGATTTTATTGAAGAATTTATTCTTCATAATCTATTTCATCTTGTATTCTAATTTATATACTTTCCTCTATATCTCTTGCCTAGTAGAGTTCATTTGAGTGATTCCTCTTCATCCTATCACCATCTCTTACATGTCCAAGATTCAAACTTGCTCTGATACCATATAATGAATAATAATACTATCAAGATAATAAAATTACTAATAGACCATGATTTTGAATAATAACCAGTATTTATTCATATTGAATGAATTCAAATAATTACAACCCATGCATAAATAAGCCTCAACTTAGAATTGGAGTTGACATATAAACTTTTGAACTCTAAAAATAATAAAACTTGACATGCTATTTTTAGTAGTAGCCATTTTTAGTAAGTTATACATGCAAGTACGTGCAACTCTTAAAATATCCAAAAATAAACTAAATTCTAAAATTAACCTATTGAATGAATTTCAGCTAAAGTTCAATTCTGGTTACAAAAATAATAATTTATAATTTTATAAAAAACTTGAAAATAATTTTCAATAGATCCTTAGATTGTCATGTATGGCCTCAAAAAATATCTAAAACATCCCATAACTAGAAGAGAGAGTTATGGAAACATTAAATTTTTTGAGCCAGCCATTTTGGTGTGAGGATGGGCTCAAAAGGAGCTATGAATAAAATGTTATAGCCTCTAAAAGTTTGGCCTCTTTGTTTTTTCATCAAAAAATATGGTTTTATTATCTTCTTTGGTTGATGACTTTCATAAGAAGCATCCCAAGGTAAAAAAATATCTCAGTGTAAACAAAGGCTATACTTCGATGTCCAAGCATACCACTGAGATTTTTTGACCTACATATAAGGCATCCTTATCTTCTTGGGACATCAAAGGTCTAGCTAGGGCATTGTTTTTTTGAAATTCCATCAATCAAATAACCTATATATAAATTTATGATCTCTAATAAAATGGCATATAAGAAGGGCATTCAGGTGTTTGTTTGATCAAAACGCTCATAATCAATCTTAGGCTAAGGAATATAGATGTTTGGTGAGCTTCCTATGACATTTATCATGATTGGCATGGATTCAAACATCCCAACTTGGTATCAAGCAAGATGAGCATGGTATATGGCTAGAAGTTACTAGGCACCATCCATTTCATCCTCTTTTAACTCAATATCCAAAGAGACAACATATCACCTATTTTAAAGAGTGTCACAACATTGATAAGTTTGCATATGATCAAATCTTTGATAAATGTTGGTGATTTAAATCATTTTTTAAGTTTATAAATCAAAAATCTTAATTTATAAGATTTTAGATTAAAAAAGAACACAAAATCAATGTTTTAATGTTGAAAACCACTAATTGAAGCCTCAAAACCACTTTATAAACCTCAAAAGCACCTTTTAAAATCCTCCTTTTTTGTAATTTAGTCTAAAACCACTTGTTTATCAAAACTGTGGTATTGTTTAAAAGGGTGGTTTAAAAAAAAAAGAATTTTTAGCCTTCAAATACAAGTTTTATTTTAAATAGACTTGTTTTTAAACATAGGCAAGTTGGTAAAAGTATATTTTGGTATAAAAGAGGTAATATGTTCAATTCCTTCAAAAAAATATCTTTTATAAGACTCTCTAAATTTAAAAAAGTTACTACAGTTAGCCATAGTAAAAAAATATATAATTTTTAGCCTTCAAATACAAGTTTTATTTTAAATAGACTTGTTTTTAAACATAATCAAGTTGGTAAAAGTATATTTTGGTATAAAAGAGGTAAGATGTTCAATGCCCTCACCAAAATATTTTTTAGAAGACTCTCTAAATTTAAAAAAGTTACTAAAGTTAACCATAGCTAACTAGATCTAGAGACAAAACTCATAATAATAATAATAATAATAATAATAATAATAATAATAATAATAATAATAATAATAATAATAATAATAATAAATTTTGTTGAAAAGGAGTGAATTTTTATTGTATATCAATTATAAGTAGTTGTACATTTATTTATTATATTTGAATAAAATCATGAGTTCTAAACTTAAACACAACATTTGGTATAAGCTATGCCTATGAATCATGTTTATGGGTTAAAATATCACACTTGAACTACTACATACATATCATAATATATCTACAACAACGGTGTCTGTATATCTAACCTATAAAGCATCATAGATAAATAAGGCACTTAAACTTATAGCCATCCCTCAATTACCCATTCATTACAATTAAAAAGTGTAAATCCTAACATGTGAACATTCTAAGTATACACACATATGTGGAATTCTATCCAAGCACGTGCCAATGATTGGATGAACCCATTTTATTACTACTTAGGTTCCATGTAATTGATTATTTCACAGACATTAATGCCTCTTTCACGTACTAATAGGCATATATAAACTGTGAGATTATTCCATGTAATAACATGTATATAAGAAGGGCATGCATATATAAAGATCACGTATATCAGTTTGGTGGTATATAAAAAGGGATACCTAAATACCATGAGTGATAAGGAACCATTCCATTACCCTTAGTCTTGATCATTGCTATACAAGCATCAAAGTCATTTCTACTGGATTTTCATCTATTCAAAGGTGACAACCACTTTATTTGGAAGACAAAGATTATAACTCAACTATATTTTGAAGAAATTTATTCTATTATAGATGGATCATATACTCAAAATAAAATAGAGGTTGATCAACAACATAAATATGACAAAGCCAATCAAAAGGTAAAATTGATCATAATGTTCAGGGTATCAGATGAAGTACAACCACACATCTATGAAGCCAAAATAGTCAAGGAATCTTGGGATAAGCTCTAAACTATATATGAAGCCAAAAATGAATGCACTATTTTACATCTAAAAATTCAACTTCACTCTCTCAAATTGAGATCAGGTGAAAAGGTTGAGGGCTTTCTTAGACATGTTATAACACTAAGGGCATCATTGTAATCCATGGGTGAAATAATCTCAGATGACTCTCTTGTACCTATTATCTTGAGATCTCTACCATCACCATACAATATTTTTATGACCACCTTGACAATCAAAAAATATAAACTATGTTTTGAAAAAATTATGAATATGTTGCAATAAAAAGAGTCTTTTGGTACTTAAGAAGAAGGAGAAGAACATGTTCTCTCTTAAGAGAAATGCAAGAAACCCAAAAAACATTCAAAACCATCATCCAAATAGAATCCTCAGTAGAAATCACAAGGTGGTAAATGATAAAAATAATGTCTCATTTTTGGTCGTAAGGGACATGAACTCAAATATTTTTGGTATAATACATTCCAAAAGGGATCTTCTAGTGGTCAGAAATTGACTAACCAACAATCATCTCAATCAACTCAAAGTAAACAATAGGGATAAAAAAAGAACTTGTTGGAAGAAATCTAGGCAATAAAGTAACATTTATAAATAGTAAGACAATGAATAAGATGACTACTTCCTATACTCTATGATTTTCATTAATAATTTTAATCATAATGTGACATTTGATATGTTGATTCAGATGCAACCTAATATATGACAAGAATAAATGATTGGTTTTTCAATTTGAAGGACACACCCAAAAAAATCACATTTATTTGGTCGATGATACCTCATACAGTGTGCAAGGGATTGACACTAATACTTCACTTCTAGAAACACAAACCTAAAAAATATTAGATGTACTATATGTACCCAACTTAACCAAGAATCTCTTGTTAATCAGTCAAATTTTGGACCACAATCTCAAAATTAACTTTGACTGTAAAGGTGTAAATAAAATGTCTTAACTTTGTGTATAAAAACAATCAAGCACTTGTGGTAAAAGTCATAGACTTGACACAGTTATGGCACAAAATATTTGGTCACATCATCTTTAGATATATCAACATACTCCACCATTAAAACATGGTAAGAGGATTTACACTCTCAAAAATGGTAAAAAAATGTCAACATTACTTAATAGACAAATGACATAGAGCTACATTTAAGAAAAGTACATATCATGTCCATGAAAAACTTGATCTGGTGCATACCAATCTATGCCACATCAATGCCACCTATTCATGCTGGGTTTAAGTACTTCACATTCTTTGTTGATGATTTTTCAAGAAAAATATGGGTTTATCTCTGAATATAAAGAGTCAAGCCTTTGAAACTTTCAAAAAGTTCAAAGTTGCTATTGAAAATGAGACTAGTCAAAAAATTAAAACCCTCTACTTAGATCACGAGGGGGAACTCATCAATAATAAATTCAAAGAATTTTTGATAGAAAACAACATTCATTATAAAATGACACCTCCACATACATCTCAACAAAATATTGTTGTTGAATAGAAGAATCATAGTATTGTGGAAATTATATAATGTATGCAACATAATTCAGGTCTGACAAAGGTATTTTGGGTAGTAGCAGTAAAGACCATAATATATGTACAAAATAGAGTTCCCACTCTATATCTTGAAGGGTTAAATCCATAATAATCATGGCTAAGTTTAAATCCATCTATAACACATCTTTGAGTTTTTAGATGTAAAGTAAGTATGCACATTCCAAAAAAGGAGAGGACTAAACTTGACGTAAAACTAAAAAAAATATGTCTTCTTAGGGCATAGTGAAGAAGCACATATCTATAGACTCATGAATCCAAAAACTAAGAAAATTTACAATAGTAGTGATGTTGAGTTTTTTTAGAATCCACAAGAAGTAGCTCCTTCTACAAGCTCACCTGGTAAACCAATTAGTCCCATAGAAAATTAGAATATGGTAATCCCTTAGATGATGACAGTGATGGTGATGGAAATAATAATGCATCTCCACCACCCATAGGTACCACTCAACATATGCCTAAATGGTATACAAATACACTAAGAGATTCTAAAATTGATAGTACTCTAGACATATCCACCACTAGATAAAAGAATCAAAGTATAGATTGAGGAGAGTTAAAATTTTCCTTAACGAGTATTGTTGTTGAATTTTTTGAGCAATCTATAGTTTAAGTATCCCTACAATCCAAACTTTAGAAAGATGTCATGGATTCAAAATATAACTCATTGATGAAGAACAAAACATGAAAATTTATAGACCTTCCACTAGGGAAGAAGCCAATAAGATGCATATGTATTTTCAAGTCAATGTACAAATCATATGGTATTATCAACAAGCACAAGACAAGGTTGGTTGTAAATGGGTATGCTTAGAAATAAGGCATTGTCTATGAGGAGATGTTTACTTCTACAACTAAGATCAAAACAATCAAGATGATTTTTTCTCTAACTACACATTTTGGTTGGAAAGTCTATCAAATGGACATAAAAAGTGCCTTTCTTAATGGATAATTGTAGGAAGAATTTTACATGACTCAATAAAAAGGTTTTTTAATACCAAGAAAAGAAGATAAAGTTATTATATTTTTCAAATCAATCTATGTTCTTAGATAGGCTCATTGGTGAATTCATGAAGCTCCATGTATCTCATGGAGCTCCATTTTCCCTAACACATCAACAACATGCAAATGTTTTCATTAAAGTAATTTTACATGATAAATTTGAAGAATTTATAGGATTTATCTCCTACTCACATGAGATAATATTGAATTAAGGGATACGATTATTAGGGTATTAATTAACCATTTAATAAAAATTATAAGTGCTTAGTTTATTATTACTCATTTTAGATAGTTCTATAGATTAATAGTTAACCAAACATTCTATAGTTTGTTTATTTTAATCGTGTTATTTCTCCCATATATTTACTGGGAGGTTTTTTAGGATAATTAGATAGTGATATCCATAATAAATAGGGAATATTTTTTGTATATGTTCTTGTATAAATAAATTTATGAATTCCTATTTGAATAAGACTTTAATTCTTCATGTGTTGTCTCAAAGACAACAGAGAAAAGCAAAAAAATAAGAAGAGAAATGTGAGATAGGTGATAAAGGAGGAAAAAATTTGGAAGAGACAAGCTTAAGTTCACAAACAAAAACATTTCACAATGGGAAGATATGTGTGATGAGATGGGTGTAGTGCACAAGAAGAAAATATTCACAGCAGAAGATAAGAAGGAGAAAAAATGAGAACTCTATACTTTAATTATGTCAAATATTTTTATGCTAAAACAACAATAGGAATTAATTAAGTGTAAGTAAATTTTTATTAGTATGTAAGTGACATGAGGAGAATAGGACAAGACATTTTATAAGGAGGCAAAGGATAGAGACATGTTTCAAATAGCATGACAATAATTAACCACCTACATAAGAGTTGAGGAAGATAGAGTGCAATGTTTACTTTTCAAGTCCTAGAGATGTTACTATAATTAAGAAGTAGAAATTACATAAATAATATTGAATATAATGGGAAATTAAGGATTGAATAAATAACCATTGAATTAAACATCAATCTAGTTGCATTGAGCTAAGTAAAAAAAAATATCAAGGAAGTAGATATGGAAAATATGAGAACTAGGTGTCATTAGACCCCAAAGTGGCATAGTAAGTACTAAAGGAATCAAGGAGAGTGAAATAAGTGGGAGTAATTTAGGGACATATAATAATGAGGATGTGAGGCAAAGAAATAAAGTGCACAAGGTGAAAGGATCGATAGAAGTGCATAATAAGGGTATCTAACAAAACCCTTGGTATAAGTGAACAAAATAAAATGGGCATAAAATAACAAAGGAATATGGTTGGATTAAACCCACAGGAGCAATAAAATGATAAGGAATCAAGAGAAAATGCATAAATTATCCTTGTAAGGTGCACAAAAGAATATGAGTGTTGAAATACTTAGTAAAGGAGAATGGATAAACATGGACACAAATCCACTATAGTGAGAATGAGAGTGAAGAACAAGAATAAGAAAGATAGAATGTGTTAGATATAAGTTTAAGGGGATAAGTTTTATGATCTGATAAAAATATAGATGGGTAAATGTTAAGCAAGAATTCTTAGGTGATATCATGGGTAGAAGGAAACACCATGGAATTGGCATCCAACAAAAAGGGTGGCTAAAATAGTTAACCCTACTTGTAAGTGGTATTTTACAATTTAATTAACTTTAGAGTATTATATAAGATCATAATAGGTGAAATGGTAATCTTCCATCACCCAAAAATAGTGTTATGTCACTCACAAAAACAAGAAAATTTTTCTTATGCACAATTGATGGTTCATAAGTTTAAAGATATATACACTTTGTGAGAGTCCACTTGTATATATGGAAATGTGACTGAGAGTTGAGCATATATTGGAATAATAAATTAGGTTATATGTCTTGGAGTACACATAATTTTGAAGAGAATTGGGTAAAAGATAATATTGATTAAAGGTGCATAAGAGCTAGAAAGCTCATGAACAGTGCAAAGTATAGAAAACATTAGACATAATTTATAAAGGATTGAATACATAAAAATATTAATTGGAAAAAATGCTTACAACATGAGAGTATAGAATATTTTACATAGAACATGAGGTAGCTAGATTAAGTAGAATATCATTCCATATGGATCTAGCCTTTTAAACTATTTGTGTGATTAACATGACTACATATAGGACTCAATGCCAAAATATAATGCATGTCAATTTTATATGTAAATTGTAATAAATATAATGATTGAGGTCCATAAAAGGCTAAGCTACACCTAGGTAAGTCTTATAGGTTATAATTGTCCATTCCTTGACCCACATATTAATCAATGACTATAAAAGGAGTGGATCCAACATTTATAACTTATTGTTTGAAGTTGTTGGAATAACACCCAATTATTATATAAGGAGTGCATCTGACATTTAGAAGTTGTTTTAAGGTTATTGTTTGATGGTTGGACATTGAAAGAGATGAATAAGACTTATAATATCGAAAACCTTATAAATAAGGGCTAAGACCAGAAGGCCAAAACTCTATATAAATGTAGAATTAGAGTGAGGAAGAGAGTGCTAAGGGCTCTTAAAATCATGTAGTATTTTTTTCAAATGAAGTCATTAAAACATCATGATGTAAGGGATATGAGTGTCCCTATGTAAAGCTAAAGAGGTACAAATACTTTAAAATTTTTATTATGATATTGAAAACAACTTGGTTATCTACTATGTAATTCTAAGGGTTGCATGGTAAGGTGTCGTTTCATTGGGAACCTTGACCGCATCCTGCATCCACTAGGATAGATTAATAGTCTATTTTAGATGACATGTTTGTAACTCTTTAATAATGATTTTTTATGGTTAAATATGTTAAATTATATTTTTATAGTGTTATATTATTCTAGTTTTTATTTGTGTAGAAATTAAATGCTCTTTTGAAATTTTATGAACAAAGTATATTGCATTCTCTTATTTTAATTCATTAAATACCACTTGAAATTTTTAATTACATATAAATTACTCATGTTAATTACTTAATAATGTAGCTATATTTTTTCATTGAATGTTTTTTTAATAAATGTATTGAATCCTTTAGTCAAAAATATAAATAACACCAATTCTTCATTATGGATCACATTACAAGTGGTATCTCCCTATTGATCTTATGAGAATTTTTTTGATCAAAAAATACATTTGCAAGACATTATTAATATTTTCCTTCAATATGGAACACATTACAAGTGGCATCCCCTATTAATCTTATGAGAATTTGTTGACGAGAAAATACATTTGTAAGACATTATTAAGCTTTTTTAGTAACAATTTGTTAGTTCGTGGGAATTTTTTTGAAAATAAGAATATTATAAGTGTCTATTATAATTATAGTCTTAAACTCTATTACACCATTAAATTTATTATTTTTCATAATAATTTACAATTTTCATAAGTGTCTGTTGGGGCACTCAACCATCTTAAAGAAAAATATATTTTTTTGGCTATTTTAAAATATATTTATGTTCATTAAAAAATATTGATAACCATGTAAGAATACAATTACTAATGTTCATTACTTGTAAAACTATGTTATTGTATTGTTTTGGATCCCTTAATAAAAAATGTAGAATATGATTTAACTTTAATGATATTCTTCATAAATATTAGTAATATTTTTTTTACTCTAAAAATATAGAGCATAAAATTAAAACAAAATCCAATCAAGAATATAAAATATTACATTCTATATAAATATAATGAATTTTTATAATGGATATTTTAGCATCCCTTTCTATAATATAACTAAAAGTATTCCCCTTATATTTTCCCATTGGTTTTAGTAAGAAATGGACTCTTTCAAAGGGTATGGTTTTGTCATCACAATATTTTTGACAAAAACCCTCTTTCATCTTAGTGAAATTTCATATTCATTTTGTATAGGTCCAAATGGATACACTATTAGGAGATGAATGCCATATTCACTAATAATTTATTTTTACTTAAACCTATTGCAAGAATCCTATAATGCATTCTCTAATAAATTGTGACTTCCTCTATCCATGAGTAGTTTGAAATACTTATCTAGCATGGATTCCAAGATTAATATTTTATGGTCATTAGGGTATTCAAATTGAATGAAGTTGGCTCATTTGAATATGAATTGTACAAATTAAAACATTTATATCTCAAAAATACAACATTTAATTGACATAACAAACAAACGTGACAAAACATGAAATTCCAAAAGCATAACAAACATGAGAAATTATTGTTGGATGTAATGCATCTTATTCCTCATTAGTCACAAACTTTACCTTATTCATATCAATGTAATTGAATAACCCATACATCTATAAAACCTATAGTGGTCATTAATAACAATGTTGACCATAACACATTATTTTTATTAAATATATATGCATCTTGGTATATATGTATTTAACATTATACTTACATTGTGACCTTTGGCTATAGGTTATTAAACATTTAATGATCCCATTTTATTCATCACATCAATCAAATTGATCATGTGATTTCACACATACCCTTAAATTGACCATTGAAACTTGTAAATTTTGTATTATTTATATGTCATAACAAAACATTAATACTTATTTTATTTTGATTGAATTTTAGCCCACTCAAAGTTTGCTTCATTTGAATTAATAAATAAATCATAATTTTCATGCATTGGGATTTCAAAAAGTAATTTTATACCATTTCTTAATCTTAAATATTATGTATAATCCATTTTATTTTCTCATTTTACTACACCAATAACAAAAATGCAATAGTGACTAGTTTTTTCAGCAACCAGTTCCACTTTATGATGTGACACACATATAATGATTCTCAGAAAGTAATTATTTAAGTTGGAAAGATAGACCTCAATGAAAACATTTTTTATTCACATGAATGTGTGAAAATTTGACAACATATCACCCACATGCATATACAGTGGTCCCAATGTTTAGTCTAGTAACTTATATATGAATCTTGGGAAATACATTCTTGAGTGAATTAATGTGCCTAAAACATTGAGACATCCTCATTTATATATGTATGTATTATTTGAACCAAACAAATAAAAAAATTCAGCCTTTTTTCAACATATTTTAACCTTGTAACAAAAATATTTAGATAAGCCCGCTTTACATGCCAAATAAAGATATAGACCTCATATCAAAATACTTACACACCACTAATTAAATGTTTTTATTAGTGTGTGATCTCATTTATGTAAAATTATGATGAAATACTTAAAATTTAGTGTGTATACCTAATCAAAAAAACTCAATGTAGGAGTCATCCACTATGAGTGCATTTAGCTTTCTCTCTAACATATGGTAGTATGTGCAAAGAATCAATTTTTACAAGCATATCATCAAATATATAAACTTTTCCCTTCAATTTAGTAAGCAGTAAACAAGGACACCATTTTACAATATGTCAAATGTAAGTAGGGAGTACAATATAAACTTCACACATGTATGTTTAATTTAATTAGGGAATGTTTCAAAACAAACATTGAAATATTGTGAGGGATTAAAATAATTATATTTGTAATTTCATATTATTTGTAACAAAGGTCTATTACATTGCAAGTAATCCAATGTGAGCACATTTTAGCATACAATTTTAAAATTTTGTGGGATTTGGATGCCTGATATGAATGTGATCCTTCAACCTTGTCATTATTGTATTATTATATAACATAATATGTTTTGTATATGTCTCACCATAAACAAATTCAAACTAGTGCCATAATCTACTTCATATCTGAAATTCATTTTCCTTAATTTATTTTCAATGTTTTTGATGTCATCATGACTAAAAAAATCATCCCTATTTGTTTTAATCTTAAATATAAAAACATTTATGTGGACCATATCATAATTTTTATTAAGGATATGATCTACCAAAATTCATAACATTAACATTATATGAAGCCAAACCTTCAATTCGTCACTTATTACAAGTTCAAAGAGTGCCCTCATTCCTCTAAACTACCTCCTCTCCTACCTATCATATATTTGTCCACCTTTTTATATATTCTCTTTTACATTTTATATGATAATTTCTTGTTAGTATATCAATTTATAAAATTAATAAAACAATGGCATGGATAACCATGATAAAAGTGTTTCCATCTAGATTGGATACATTTCCATGTATTTGATAAATTTATGTATTCTTAGTGTTTTACATCCACGTCCTTGAAGTATCCAATACCATATGAACAATAATAACTACAAAAAACCCATCAAATATATATAATACAATATGAAAAGTCAATGCATAATGTGTAATGCACATACCATTTTCAAATACTCACATATTACACCCTAGATCTTTGTCCACTCTGACATTGTGAAAGTTGATTGGCAAATGATTGAAATTATGGTTCAATCTACAAAAATTAGTAGAATAACATGGTCTCTTGAAAAATACATTAATGAATACATCCACTTGATCTCAATGTATCTAGTGTCATGAACTTGGATTTTGAGGAAATTTTTCATGCACTTCAATCCACTCTAGTTGCATTGAGGTGAATTCACCTTGAAGGTAAAACTAGGACTAGTACTACTAATGGATATTCCCACTTAGATCCCATCTAAAATTACAAACAATGTATCTTAGCAGATAAATATATGTAGCACTAGTTATTATATCCATATAGCATAGACATGAATTAATACACTAAGAGTTTAATTCAGTTTTGGACTTATACATTGAACTTTTCTAAGGTTTAAATTAAACTTTAGAATTCACTTCACAATGCTTAATGATCTTATAAATTTAGTTTGATAGAATGAATCTATAATTATGAATTATAGGGATTTGGATTTAGTTTATTTATAGAAGGAAAAATTAAGAAAATTATAGTTTGCCTTTTTTATACTTTAACTATACACTGAATCTATTGAACTTCGCATTGTTAACTTTAACTTCACATTGAATTTATTTAACTTAAAATTTCATCTGGATATGAATAGTGACTTTTTCCATTTACATTTGATTGGATTAGTAAACTAAACACACATACCATTATAATGCCATACATAACTGATTATGATCATACATACTCCTCACAAGATATCCCAAATAAACCCACAAATTATACAAAGCACATACATTTTGCCTATCACAACCCCCCAAAAAATGGCGTGATAAATTTGTATAGTGAAATGTCCATTTCAAAACCCATTTCCTCATAATGATGCAAATGTCTGGGACATTCAAATCCAACCTATCACTAAAATAATTCAACCATTTGTCCACCCTCAAAGATTAAGCTATCACCACTCATGATGTTCATCCAATTTTCCTTGCACATCACATTACTAACATTGTTGTTTTCTAATACTTTCACCTCTTTAAACATATTGACCAAAAATTTAGTTTTTTATCTAATTTAATAATCTATTTACACCAATAGGTGTTAATGATAGGTGTTCCTTTAGTGACATTTAAAGAAAAACCTATATGCATTTTTAATTAATTAATTAATTTATTTGAGTCATAATTATTTAATAACATGATTGATGAATTATAATTTTATTGTAATAATTTTAATTCAAAATAAAAAAAATTAGTTATGTATTATTGTGATAATTTTATGTCTCACAACAAAATAATTTATTTATTTGGTGTCATAATTATTTAATAAAATGACGATTGAGTTATAATTTTGTTGTAGTAATTTTATTTTTAAAAGATTTTAATTATCTATTTACCATACTAAAATATTTGGTGGATGCTAATATATATTATTATATATTATATTTTCATACACATTTATACACACACACACACACACACACACACACACACACACACACACACACACACACACACACACACACACATATATATGATAATGTAATGTATAATATAATATAATACTTTTATTATATTATAATATTATATATATATATATATATATATATATATATATATATATATATATATATATATAAATTTATATAAAATATATTAATACATATCATTTTAAAGTATATATTCTACCAATATCATAATTGAATAAATATAAGTACCACTCACGAAAAAACTTGGAAGTATTGGTTTTTCACTTTGTTAGGGTTTCCTCCATTCATGTTATTGAGTTGGCCCTTGTTTTTCTGCCTGCCTAGCCTTGTGTCATACCACAAGCTTAAGTTGCTTGTGGGACTTGCATTTATTAACATCTAGGATTTCTCTTTTTTGGGAGAGGCCAACCTTTATAATGACTTCTTCCCATTCTATCCTGACTATTTTAAATATGGAGAAGAACAATAGAGCAATGAGTAATGACCCCTTGAAAGCATCCAAGAAAGTTTGTCCCAAAAGTCTACCATGAAGTAATGCTTCAAAACCTAATGTTATTTTTCCTATTCTTGAATTTAATTTTGTGTGTCAATGGTTAGAGCAATTTTTTTAATTGGATATTTTTTTGGGAGATTTTTTTCTGAAAGTATGCTACAATCTTGTGTTCAAACTCACTAGGAAGCTAATGACATTAAGTTGAAAAGTGTCCAGAACATGACCAAGGGTTTTTTCTCATTTGCTTTTTTGACCCCTCCCATATAGGAGGAATCCTCCATAAATCTACCACTTAGTATGTTAGGAACTCGCTTATGGTTCTCTCCTCCTAGACATGAGACTTTGTGGTCTCAGAGCACACTACTCTTAAAGTCCCTATCTGGGTTAAATTTATAGACAACCTACTCTCTTGATGGCATTTTATTCACCAAATTGCATCCTCCATAGTCCATGTGGTTTGTCATGAACAAAACCAGTTCTACTATGCTAGATCATAAAAAAGGGTTTGTGTAGAAGTATACCTCTCCTAGGACCTAAATGATTTTGTGGGAATTCAAGTTGGGGATGTGAGGCACTCCCAATGAGTTTTGTATATCGATTTGTCTAATAATTGATTTCACTGCCAAGTCACAGACCATAAGATTCAGGATTATCCCCTTTAGTTGGCTCGTAATAATGTGGCTAACCACTTCTCTCCCCCTAAGCCCTCTCTTGAAGCTAGAAAAAAATAAATTGAAGATGGATGGACTATGGTAGGTAAGAAGAACAACCACTCTAAAGATGAAAATGTAGTTGTTGCTCCTAAAAGAAGAAAACTATCTTTGAGTAATGGCCCATAGGAGCAAGCTCCTGCTAAGAAAGTGCCTCCATAGGCTAAAGCCCTGAAATTAAAGCTCTAGGTATTTAACACCCCTCTGGATGCTAGCATTTTGTCCCAAGGTTGTGAGGCCTTCATGCCCAATTCTTATAGATTTTTAGACTCATATCTAGCCACTCTACCACTTCCTTCTCAGTCGGATAAACCCAAATGTTCTCGTAGCCCTCCTAAGAGGAGAGATGAGGTGAAAGAAGGAGATTACCAAGATGATCTTGTTGTGAGGAAGCAATTTGATGATTTTTTAAGTTCTAATAGTGGGCACTTTCTATAAAATTGATATGATACCCTGTAAGGTCTAGACTCGAAAGACATGTCACTTGACACCCATCATCTATGAATTGATTTTCATAGAATGTTTGACATCTCACATATCCAAAATGTAATTTTACTGTGAATAATTTTATAAAAAAGTTTTCCAAGATTGACATTATTTATCTACAAGAAGTCAAGGTGGCATACTTTTTTATTAATGATTGTCAATAATTCCATCTGGCATGACAATATCATTCTTCATAGCAATCATGAAGAAGGATGTGGAGGGGTGGTCACATACATTTCTCCAAGGTGGCAACTGCTCCTAGTGAAATCTAGTGTGGACCCCATAAACCAATTAGTATGGGCTATTTTTAGCATTGAAATCCACTCTTTTCACTTTATTAATATTTATGCCTCAAATGACACCTTAGAGCATACCCATTTATAGTGGTGGATAACAGATGATCTCCCTGATTCCCATTAAGTATTATGTGGTGACTTTATTATGGTGGCATCTCTTGAAGATAAAGTGGGCCACTTGCCTATGAGATGAGAAATTGGTGAAAGGGAGGCATGGTTTTACATGTGCACTAAATGTGGCCTTTATGACCTCAATTTAACCCATCAACCTAAAAATGGACTTTGGTACACCTGGAGTAATTTTAGGGAAGGCCCCACTCGGGTTCTTAAGCATCTAGATAGGGCATTGATGTCCATTCAACCATACTTCTATTTTGTTAATGGTTTTTCCCCTCTGGTGTAGGTGCTATCAGATTTTGGGCTTTGTGACCACTCCCCTATTTGGTTTAGAGTGACTTGGCAGTTTATGAAACCCAAAGTCCATAAAACACAATTCTTCCTAAACACCTCTTCGCTCAAATATGGGCCCATGACAGTGCGCATTAGAAGAGTTTGGGATTTGGATCCATGTCCTTCCCAAGAATTTGTTTGGATTATTTGGTGGGATGATGCCATCAGAAGGACCTCTCACTTGCTATGAATTTATGGCCGCCAACTTGCTAAAATTTTGAGACACTTATACTATGTTACTTCTTCAGAGCTGAGCTATCTGGCTTTAGCCCTAGAAAATGATCCCCTCAGTGAGATATTTTAGGTCAAATTTACCTATTTATGACACCATATTTAGATTACAAACAATTACAATACCTGGGGAGCTCAAGTCAAAGCCAGGCTTCACTAGCTTAAGATTTGGGACAAAGCTTCAAAAGAGTTCTTTCAAATGCTATGAGCCAATCAAAACAAAAAATTCAAGTCATCTTTGACACTGGCAACAGACTCATAGAGACTCCACTTATTGTTTAAGCCTTTGTATGCTATTATTAACAAGTGTTCAAAGCTCAAGTCCCCTCGATTGAGCATGAAATTTCCCTCCAATAATGCCTCATAGTGGTGCCATGAAAACTCACTCCTGCGTAGTGAGTGACTTGTGATAGGCCCCTTACTATTGATGACTTGCATGGGGTAGCGTCTCACATGGCTAATGATAATGCCCTTGGCATTGATGGATTTCTATGTGAATTCTATAAAACCCTTTGGGACCTTGTGGGCAGTGAATTACATAAGGTTTATCAAGAAGCATTTCATTTGCATTAATTGGGTAAAAATATAAATTAAGGGATTATTAAATTCTACCTAAGCAAGGAAATTCTAAATTGATCTACAACTGCTGGCCCATCATCCTCATGAATGTCTCTTATAAGATCATTGCCAAGGCTCTGGTGATCCAACAATGCAATATGCTACCTCTCATTGTGTACCTAGAATAAATGGTTTTCATCCAAAGCTATTATATATTACATAACATCATCGTAGTTTGGGAAGGGATAAACTAGGCAAGATGATCTAAGTAGCAAGCTATGTTCATTAAAATTGACTTTGAAAAAGCTTATCAAATGGCCATTTGTTTTAGCCATGCTTCAAGTGTTGGGTATCATGCCCATCTTCATCTAACCATCTAGATGTTATTAATAGACGCCTCGACCATCCTCTCCATTAATGGCATCACCGCTAAGTAGTTTGGCCTATTTTGCTCCCTTTGATGGGGGTGCCCGCTAGCTCCCACCTTGTATGTGTTTTCAGCTGAGGGTTTTGGATACCTTCTTAGTAATGCCCAAGCCAGGGGCCTTGTTAAGGGAGTTTATCTCCCTCCAAATGACAAAAAAATTCAAGAAGACATGTAATTTATTAATGGTTATTTTGTATATGACTCATGCCTAACCCTAATTGAGGATGAATCAATGTGGACAATGCCTTGTAGTGTCTCGACACCTTCTCCCTGGCCTCTGGCTCCAGCATACAATGAAAAAAAACTCATTACTATAGGAAATATTACCTCCCTCCACCAACATGGGTTACTAAATTTGGTTGGAATTGGATCCAACATGATGAAGTTTTCAAATTTCTTGGAATCCCCTTTACTTTTGATGCTTCACCAAATTTTTTGTGACAATATGTTATTGACAGAGTTGCTAAGAAGCTAGATTACTTGGTGACCAAGTCTCTTTCATTAGCAAAAAAATTTCAAATTTGATCAAAGATTCTTGCGACCACTGATGTGTACTATTCATCATGTTGGGTACCTTCTAATAAATCTTACTAGAAGTTGGAGAAATTGCTCAGAGATTCCCTTTGAGCCACTTCCCCCAAGGTAAAAGATTTCATAGGGTGGCCTAGGAATATTTCTACCTCACACGTGATGCAAAAGGGATGGGGCTCACTAACATAGCCTGACAAGGAACTACCTTATGTACCAAATGGATTGTGCAGGACATTGAGGGCTAAGAAGCTTGGAAGGCATTGTTCAAACGCTATATCACCTCAGACTTGCTTAAGGGAGAGATAGCTTGGAAAGGACTCGGCTTACTCAATTTACTTTTCATTCCATCTCCCATCCAAATCATAGGATCCTTTGTGGCTAAAGCATCTAGAAAACATGGGAAAAGATTAAGCCATGGCTTCTTTGAAATGGTTCTAGTTTTTGCAATGGGCTATCCGCTAACACCCACTCTCTTTGGTGGCATTCTCTTTTTAATCTCAATGAAGTGTCCCTATTAGAAGTCCCGTGGATCAACTCTCTTAAAATTTTCTGAAGGGGAATTCATACTGTCCATGATATCTTTTGTAGGTGAACTTGTTCTTAACTACCTTGGGAGGAGGTGAAAGCCAAGTTTTGGTTAGCCAATGCAAACTAGGAATTCTACCAGGAGATTTTGAATGTCGTGGCACCTTCCATGCTCCACAAAATCTTGGTCTTCTCTACTCAGCCATAGTGGAAGGACTAGAAGTGGTATGTGGAGATCCAATTTTGTAATTACCCTCCTTAGCTTGGCTATGGATGGCTCACTCCCCATGTACTCATGGTGGACAAGCTCAATGCCCATTGGGGGATGCACTCATCTTTTTTGATGTGGATCTTTCACTTCAACACTCTTTGGGGGGCTTGTGTAGAGCCTGAACTTGTTCATTTTGCTTGATGTATACTACACCAAGGCTTAGCCATTGGTAGAAGACTCATCTAGCTAGTAGTCCACCTGCCTACTTGCCCTTTCTGTGGCCACCTTGAGATGATTCTTCATCTATTCTGGTACTACCCCAAATCTCAAGGGGTTTAAACTTGGATCCATTATCTCTTCAAGCCTTTTCAACCCAATTTTTTTTTTTGGCAACACATCCTCCTTGGAGATAAAACCACGATGCCCTTCAAATACACACAAATCTAGTATATTTTTAGAGTGAATATTGTTTTCTGGCTTTGGAAAGAAAGAAATAATTATGTGTTTAATCATATTGCTGCTAATTGTAATGTTTCTATTTTAAAAAAGTCCTCTATCATCTTCAATGTTCTTTTGCAAATTCAAGTTCAAGCCAATAAAGTGGCTATAGAGCTTGGGCACCTTCAAGATGTCCTCTCCCACTAGGGATATGCTCCTTATGCAATGGCTTGGGTTCCGCCATCTCCATCTAGAGATCCCAAATTGAAGGACAGAGTGGCTTTGCTACCTCATGGTGGGCATCATCACAACTATTCCAAACAGCGCTCTCACAGTGGCACCTCGTATCAGCCCATGACGTTCCTAGGTAGCAGTGAGATTGGTAGCTACCACCTCCTTCTCTTGCTATGCAGGATGGTTGGGATGATCCTTCTCTTCCTCTGTGTCTGAATGCTTGGGGGATGCCACTTGGAGGCCGATCGGACATGTTGAATAAGTTCCCTAGGCTCTCTTTGGCCATTTCATCCACTCGGATACTGGAAGAAGAAGACAATGACACCGCTCAAGCTACTCGCTGGGAGCCTAATCTAGATGGCAATGATTTGCTTAGCTCAGGTAGGGGTTTGGATGATATGGATCCACCACCCCCTTGCCTTGCTCTTTCTACTTAAAGTTCTTTTTTATATGTGACTTATTTTTAAGCTTTGCCTACTTGTTTGTGGTACTTTTGTTTATGGCTTCCAAACCCTACCTAATGTAACTGCGTGACATGCTCTCATACCACCTATATATATATATATATTTTAAATTATTTATATATTTCTATTAAATTAATATATAAATATATTTCATCAAATGAATATAAATACCTTTAATATAATATATATTAATCTATTTTACATTTTCATTCAATTATCATCTACTTTTGTTGGGTTGTGACTTGCGAAATGCCTTGTGCCAGATTTCATCCGGATTCTATTTCTTGCACACTGGAGGAAGTTTCCTATATAATATCTACTTTTTAAGGTTGTTTTTGACCGGGAAAAAAGGGTCGCCGTTACCGTAAAAGACAAGAAATTCTTGACTCGTGATCCCTCGTTCAAATTATTTTCTCCTTCCTTTCTGTATCTCTTTCTATACTTGGAGATGATCTTTATTCTTTTATGGTTGGTGCAATCGGCGTGAGCCCGGACCATTATAACCTGTAACGGAATTCATGGAGATTCCGTTACTGTTTTTTAAATTTTTTTAAAATGGAGTTAAAGGAGAACATGTACTCTTATTTTTGTGGCGTGCGAGCTTCGAGCGGTCCCAAAGTTTTCATATGCTTTAACCAACCAAAGAAAATAACTACTGGGCAATGTTTCTCCTAGTGAGTGCTTCGACCGCCTTTTTGACTATTGATGCAAATCAGCCTGAATAACGCCGTCCACTTTTAATAGCAGCCTGGCTGAGGAATCTTATGCTAAAATGATTGAAAGCAACTTAATTTTGAGGTTTTGATCCAGGGATGTACACAATTTTCTATTATTGGAATGGTATATTGTTGGAAAACCATGGTGTGGTTTAGTGATGGAGCCGCGTGATTTGTCAGTATTTATTCGAGGTTTAATTTTTAGGTTTCAAGGGACCAGTTATTGTTACATTTGTGCAGTTGATTTATGTAGTTCGTTAAAGGATAGTTCACCCAATTTCATGATTCATCTTTAAACACATCACATAATCCATTATGAAAACGATTCTTATTAATAAAGTACATATTAAGATCCATTTGGAAAAGTTCACATAAATTTATGTGAAAACGGTTCTTATTATTAATAGACTACCTATTACGATCCATTTGAAAAAATTCACACAAATTTTTTAAAAAAACCGTGTAGAGTCCATAAGTTATATAAACCATACAGTTTTTTCAAATTCTGAGTATTATTTACCTATTATTTCATACACCCAGATATATGTAATATAAAGTGTAACTATATTTCATCATAAATATATAAATATTTTTAAATAGATTAAATGATATATACAGAATAATAATATAAATTATATTAATTAATTTTAAAATTTTAAAAAAATGATTATATAAAGTTTAATAGTGTATCAATTTTATTCCAAGAACTGAGTATTATAAAGATCCAACAATAAAAATATGTACTTAAAAGTGATAAAAAAACTTAAATGATAAATTTCATGATAACATAAGTCTTCCAAAAATATTGATCCACCCTGAGAATGCCCAAAATATTAATGACAATCCTAATAAGAGAAAAAAAAAAGTTAAAATTGATTTTATTATTATGCCTTTCTAATCTTTATTATTTATAAGTAAATCATTTAAAAAATAAAAAAAAAACTTTCATTATCTTAAAAAAATTCTGCTCCTTATTCTTAATGGGAAGCAATACTTGAAAACCTAAGTCAAAAAATTATGTATTTTTGACCATGAGGTAAATGAAAAAATAGAGAAAATATCAGCTCTTAGATAATAATAATATAAAAAAGAACAAATCACATAATTGGAATAAATAAATCATATAATTGAAATATGTCCAATAGTATGCAAATCATAATATTATACAATATATTATTAATATAAACTTCTGCTCTTATATTAATGTTATAATGATTATTTGATTCCTTTTTAATGCTTACAAATATTCAATAAATTCATATGAAGAAATAAATTGATGTTCTACATGATTGACTTCAATATGTCATATATGTAAATGAATTACAATACTTGTGTATTTATAAAAAAATGAATTAAAATTAGAACCCTTTTGGTGCCAAAATTGGCCTCGAATGAATGAAAAAGGGAAAAAGATGGAACAAGGTTTCATGTCACCAAGATCTATAAGAGACAATACTAATCAGATAACAAGCATAATTAACAATCTTTGTGGATCCAAGAGCAATAATGACACTCTAGATAAAGCCAAAGGTGAGGGCAAATATGTGGGAGAGATAACATGACATTTGAAAGGGGCCTTGCGAAGGTTTGAGGACTATTAAAAGTTTATACATGTTCAAAAAAACATAATTTTTATCACTAATATAAAATTACATACACAATATAAAATCATGCAACTTAGCAACTAATAAATTTCTATCAACCATTTCTAAGATTCTATATTTCTTGCAATTTTTCTCTATATGTACTCATATATACAAAAATTTTTACACTTAAAACTCTAAGACAAAATCCAATGTACCTTAAAATCTATAATATATATTATTATTTTTGATATACATGCAAGTCGTTGAGTATCAAATAATAATAAATTGCTGAAATCTTAAAAAATTAAAACATAATTCCTTATTCTTGTGGGAAATGGAATGGAGTTAAAAACCCTATTATGTGAGCCTCCAAACTTATTTAACCTTAAATGAAAATCTAGTGATAATTATTTCTAATATTCTAAATCAAACTAAAACTATGAGTGTAGTCTTAAAATAAATTTTAATAATATTTTGAAAGCATTTTTTTATAGAAGAAACTAAATTAATCTCAATACATTTGTTATATTAAAAAATAAATAAATTCTAAATTTCTATAATTTTAATGTAGTGATGCACATGTTGGAATAACATATATCTTAATATTAATACTAAGATACATGGCCTTTTTAGGTTTGAGATAAACTTATGAAACTCATATAAAAAGAAAAGGATCAAATAAAGCATACATAAAATAAGATATGTAATTATTGATGTATAACATATAAAAATGGTCTTTTTAAATTATAGATAAACTTATGAAATTCACATTGAAAAAAGATTAAACAAAACATAAATAAGATATATAATCATTAGTATATAACATATAAAAATACAAATTTTAGATAACAAATTTATTCATATCACTCACCTAAATTTTTTTATAAGACATTATGGAATACTTTTAACATTGATAAAAACATATCATATGATTCTTATATCCACAATTTTGTCTTGCCTAAAAAATTATTTATAGAACCCTAATTTAGTTATGGAAAAAATCAATGTATGTGCCTTCCTAATTTATATGTAGAATGATAATTTATAAGACAAAAATGGGATTACTATTAGGTGGATAAATCTTAGTCACTCTTGCTTTGAAGATAACATAAATTTTCATATAATATTCTCATGTTTTCACATAAAAATGTGAAAAAATGTTGTTCACTTCCTTTGTTTTTACCTCCAGAATGGAGGCTTTGGAAAAATTTGCAAGTTTGAGATCATAATTTTTTTACTAAAGCTTACAATAGTTGTAGATCAATATGAGATGAATTTCTAACATTTTCTTCATATTTTCTTTTTCATGTTTTTTCCCATATAATTTAACATTTGTATTCAATTATTTCAGCGAGGGATGTATGGATTAATCTTAGTTTTCAGCAAATTTCTTACGCCCCCCCAACTTTTTTTAAAAAATAATATCAATTTAAATTCCTTAATGAAGATCCAGAGGGTCAAAATTTTTAATTAAGTAGACTTAACTCATGGTTTATGCTTTACTGGGTTCTCATGAGTGTTTTCCAATGGATTTCAGACAATATTATGAGTAATATTTTATCAAGATTATTGATCCAAATCATACTAAATTTTAGGGTAAAGACGATGATCATGCGGCTTCAGGTTTCCTTCTATGATATTTACAGCTACTTAGATTTGTATTAAGTAGCTTCTCCAACTTCAAATACTTTGTGCTTCAAACGTAATATTTGAAACTTATTTTATTTGTAAGATTTTTTTCTTCTCCGCCTACACTCTTATACAACGATATATCCTTTACATTTGTATGAATTTTTTTTGTTGCATTGGGTAATATTGAACTGATACTGAATCGCTTTTCACAATGGACTTTCAAAATTTTTCGATGAATTTCTTTTTGGGAATTGATATTTTGTTTTACTGTTTTTTTATTAAATAAAAATAATCTAATTTAATTTTTATATTTTTATTTTGAATATTTTAAAATTTTCTATAAATTTATTTAATAAATTTTTTCTATGAATGAAAAGCGTAAAAGAACCCATAATTTTTTATATTAATTAAAAAATACATAAGAATTTAATGATCTAAGTAGTACATATGATACAAATCAATTTTTCATATAGACTTAACATAATAAATATTTCTAATCTAAAAAAAGTAGTGCAAAACATGAGTATAATATTTTTGTTCCAATGGACACATGATAGTAATCATGAAAACCTAAATAATATGTAAATTAAGTTCACATGATATAGATCATAGAAACATAAAATATTTTAAATTATTTGTAAGACAATTTTGATAAAATATATTTAAAATATATGATAAGACACAAATAAAACACTACATACATTGAATTAAAATTAAGTGTATATAAAAAATATAAGACAATGAAATCACATGAAACACATTGTAATCACATTAAAAACACTCAATGTAAGCATTCATGATTAAAAAAAACAAGTCTAATATATGACAAGACAATTTTTTACTTCAAAAATGAATTTGTAAATTATAATAGGTGTTATGAAATCATATTAAAACATAATAAATAAATAGATAAGAAATTATGATACAATCAATCATCAATCATATTAAGTATATAATAAATAGATGATAGATTCTATATAAAATAGAATAGAACAAAAAATACAGTAAAAAACATATATGAAATAATTAAATTCATGAAAAGAAAATGTAAAACACTCCACATAATATAAATATACTAAACACATGAAAAAACATTAAATATATGAAAACATATCACACATTTAAAAAATAGATAACAATATCTATTAAACTATAAATATTAGATATCTAATACATACAATAATATATTAAGTGGAATCATGGTAACATAAAATTACTCAACGTAAGAATAATTTTTATTGGAACAAGGAGAAGCCCCATAATAACTACAAAGTTTCACTTTAATAAACATTAGATGTGCCCTAATTTATTATGAATCTAAAATCATTAACTTGTAACATTTTTGATAATGTGACTTATGTTTATCTTTATAATTACATTAATAATATATAAAATCGTGATGTAAAGCCTCTATATAAATATATGATAGAATTATAAATTGTGTATCGTAATATAATCAAAATATTTTAATATTTTATAATCACCATTTAATTGAAATAAATACAAATAAATAATAAAAATCATATAATAACTATTATATCTTATAATAAGCATGTGAAAAGTTCCCACAACTAATTACAAAAGATGATGTAAAATATGACATTCACATAAAAATGATGTAAATTATAACATTCACATAAACTGTGATAAATTAGATAAAGGGAAAAGAAAAAAGCAATCCCTACTAACCAACAAATTCAATCAAAATTATCTGAATTATTAACCTATTTCAAAAAATAAATGTTCCATCATTATTAAAAATGTATTGTGGACTTTTTTTAAAAATATGAAAAGGATTTTTCTAATATGAAAAAGCGAGCAAATCAAGGAATAATAATAATAATAATAATAATAATAATAATATTATTATTATTATTATTATTATTATTATTATTATAAAACCCAACGGAAGTAAAACTGAAGAATATTGACATGAATAATTCAAAAGTAAGAGAATATAATCAGATACGAAGGATTGAAATAAAACATGCCAAATTGGCAATTAAAAAAAGCTAGAGAAGTGTAAACAAAAAACAAAAACATGAAGAAACGACTATAATAGAATATATAGAAAAATCATGAACATCAACATAAGATGCATGCGTAAACCAAACATTAAATAAAATTGTGAATCGTGTTCAATAAAATATGTCCCATGTCGGTGAACTAAAAGTGAAGAATAGAGAACTAGTAATTAAGAACTTAAAAAAAAATAAAAATGAATGTTCACTTGCATACTAGCATCATAATCAAGAGAATCATATTAATAATCAAGGATGGGTAAAAGTATTGACATTATGAATAATAATTAAGGATATGCAAAAGCATTGACATTAGCTCCAAACAAAACTTTAAAAACCAAAATAAAAAAATTAATAAAATAAAAATAAATAAATAATGTTGTTCATGCGGCATGACTTAAATAATGCTTAAACATTATTCTCATGTAATTTATTTTATATTAAGATCCACTTTCGATTTTCTCATTGATATTGCTTTGAATGACTAATTAGGTCCTTTGTAAAATATTCATGTTGTGTAGTAAATTTAGGTTTTGATAAAGATACATTATTGTTGTTGGGATATATACTTATGTATTTATATTGTGTACTCTTGTGATTTAGGCGTAAGTTTTTGTTTTTTTTAAATATTTTATTTTATAAATTTGAATTCTTTTTAATTGTAAAGATTTGATTTTTATTTATAAATTTTAAATATTAATGTTTATTTGATTTGATGAATAGAAGGTTTATCAAGGAAAATATTATAATATTTATTATTATATCATACATGAAATAGATATTGTATTATATTGGAATACATTTTAAAGATAAAATAATATAAATAATAAAATTTCAAACTAAATAATCATATCTTATAATACTTATTAAAACATGAAAAAAAAATATTTTTTAAATTTAACATAATAAATAATTTATTTAATAATAGCATTTAAAATTAAAATATTATTAACCATTATCCCATCATTTTCATGATCATTTAAAAAAGATGCTATAAACAAAATTCTATTATATAATTTATCATTAAGAATATTACTATAAATAGACACAATCTAGGACATTGGTATTATTTATTAATTGTACCATCCATACCTAAGCTACCATTAAGATTATTAGTTTAAAGGAACAAAATATAAAATAATGATTTATTTATCTTAATTTAAATATACACATAAAAATTGAAATATCATATAAATAAGTATTAAATTCATTTGATGATTCTTTTGAGTTTGTTTATCTATGCAGACATTTTCATTGTAATTTATATGGATATTGTGATTTGAAAGAAAGTTTGTAAAAAAATTATTTATTTGTTAAGAGTTATTGATTTATTCCAAAAAAAAAATTTATTTTTTTATTTGAATATTATTTTTGTTAATGAGATATTTTATCTTATGTTTAAAATTAATGATTTTATTTTATGTATGTTAATAATCAAAAATGAAATTTTACTAATTTTTTTTAACAAAATGATATAGAATAATAAAACTTTCTTATTGGAGGAAAATTAATCATATTATAGTCAAATAATATCTTCAAAGTGTTATGTGTAATTTGACAAAACTTATTTAATCTCTTTTTTGAGATATGACAAGATTTATATATTTACTATTTATAACATTAGCTACATTCATAACATCAATCCTAGTTTGAAATCCTAGACATAATTTTTCCTTATATAAAAAATTCACATCATTAGATATTAAAGCATTTGACCAATAATTAAGTACATTTGCATCTAGCATATTTAATTTCAAGTATTTAATAGAATGAAATTTTTTATCAAAAGAGTGATAAGTATTTAATACTATCTTCTAAAAAATTATTAAATTTAAACTATTTGAAGTGATAATTTGAACTTCACTATTTTATGGTTGATAAGTCATCTTAACAACCATAGTATTAAATATAAACACATATTAAATAATAGATTCATTTTATATATATTTTATTTTATTAAATGTAATTTTCATACAAATATTTATTTGAAAATGGCATAAGAAATCATCAGCTAAGGTTGCAAGGGATGTAAATATATGCGTGGTAAAACAATCAACCAACTATGTCCATAAACTATCAAATTAATTGAAAGCAATATCTGGATAAGTGGCATAAATCGATTAATGTGATGATAATTTGATTTCCCTTTCCATTGAAAAATAAAAAATATAGAGTAAAACTTTATATTAGAATTGGATATATGAGCATTTAATAAGGGTTTTAAGAGAATATTATTGAATGTTAATTTATTATTTATATTTTGAGATTTTTTAGAAATAGTTATAATTTAATTTTTTAAGTTTTGTAATGTATATATTATCATAGTATAGTCATTTCAATATTTAGAATAAAATTAGAAGGTAATAAGTATTATAAGTAAATAGATATTTTTTGGCAAAATAAAAAGGTTATCAACATTTGAATCATGTCAGCTAACATTACAACCAAGATTTGTTTATAAATTGGATAACCTTATAAATAAAAACATATTAAATTTAACAAAATTAAGAAGTAATAAAAACATATTGAGAAATAATAATATTTTGAGAAATAGGATAAATATGAAAATAAATTGATTCATAATTTATATAAATATTTTATTTCAAACTCATTTATATAAATATTATATTTATTTATTAAAAATTTAATTATTTTAATTAAAATGAATTGGAATAATATTGAAAATATAATTAAAATTAAACCATATTAAAAAAAAAAAAAAATCTAATGAAAATTTTGCCTTTGGAAAACACAAGTTGATAAATAATGTAGAGTGAGGTGAGACTTCCTCTTTCCGCGATCTCTTATTTCAGTTATATAGGTATTGTCTTCTTTGCTAAAATTTAAACACTAACTTCCACATGATTACACTCACCTCCTCACATGCATCTCAACTCCAAACACTAACAATTAATAATAATCTGATATGAGAAGTGTATACATGAGTGAATAACTAGACTACTTTATGATTTATTCGCTCAGTTCTAGTGAGGCTATCGCCTTTGCCTTTCTCAAAAAGCATACATAAAACATATCAAAAGATAAATAAAATTAGGAAATTGAAGAGCTTACGAAAATAAGGAAACATATTTAACCGTTATTATGCCTAAGTTTTGGTCACAGTTGAAACAACTACTTCGTGTAGGGTTAAACCGCCTCCTGGCAGATTCATAACCACTTCCTGTATAAAAGAATGGGTATCCACTTTTAATGGAAATTTGACATCCTTTATCATAAAAGAATGGTTTTTGAATTTTCAATGAAAATTTAACTTCTTTTGTCATGAAAAAATGGTTTTTACACTTTCAATGAAAATCTAACTTCCTTCGTCATTAAAAAATAGTTTTTCCACCTTCAATGAAAATTTAACTTTCTTTATTACAAATATATTGTAACCTTCACATTTAAGATATTTGATTTATCACAAACCTAACTCCAAATTTTTATACCTTTATATAATTAACTGATTAACATTATTGGTTAAAATTATATGAAAAATAATTGTTTAATAAGTATTAAAAATATTACAACTTATATATTTACTTTTTTAGAATAATAATTTTTTATAATAATGGATTAGTTTATTGATATTGTTAAAATGTAATTTTTAGAATCATAAACAATAACATAATTAAAAGCAATACAAGCTTCAACATTTCCCAGTTTTAATAAATTATATAAACTAGTACACACAATAATGAATAGATTTAATGTTTAGGATGACAGAATAGGATTTTGATTAGTATCCACTGAAATTAAGTCTCTAAAATTACGAGCATACTTATCATTATGGGAACTCATTTATCCATTATTTACTTTAGAGGGTGCATTTTGAAATCTAATCTTATCTTGAACCTTTTGATCAAAATTTAGGTTTAGATTTCCAATTTATCTAGATATCTTTATTAATTAAATTAATTTAATAATATTTTAATGTCATATTTTATAAAACACTTAATATTATCAGCCTTATCTTGTACATCCAAGGAAACTTTTTAATGGTGATCTTCTTCACATGCATGCAAATTATCAATTTGAGATTGATTAAAAATATTATTATTTAAAATAAAAATCTTTTCATTATTTAGAACAAAAGTTATAAGTTTTAGAGAAACAACAATGTTTTTTAAAAAAGATTCTATTTTAATTTTAAATTTTAATATGAAATTGATTAAAAAAATTTCAAAATGTGTAAATAACAACCTTTTAGTTTTATCTAAGATAAATAATATTTGTAAAATAATAATGACAAGATAATTATATAATTCTAATATAAGAGAATAATAATAACATAAAGTTTAAAAATAAATATATTTTATTAAATTATTTGATGATAATCATTATAATTTGATAATAAAAATATGTACCTAAAAGTAATAGAAATATAACCCCCAAAAATTGAGTATGAATAAAAAATTACTAAAAATGTTGATCCCATTCCTAATAACAACCTAAGAGTTAGTAACACTCCTTAGGGGGCGACATACATGCTTATAAAAAGTGAGACAATTAAAGACCAAGGCAAAGTGGGATTTTTTTAAAAATTATTTTGGGTTGGTGTATCAATTTACAGACATGTTAACTTGTGTCATTTTTTTAATATTTATTGTTATGATTATTGTCATTAAAGTTTTAGATAAAATAGAAATGTCTTTGTATATTTTAATAATAAAAATAATTAATTAAATTTATATTAATATTTTGTACATATTATTTAATCAATTTTTTTTAGTTATACATTATACAAACAATAAATTGAAAACATGAAATTATAATAATTATTTAAACTTAAAAAAATATTTTTCAAAACAAATAAATAAGTAAAACAATGCATAAAAACCCTAAATTTTTAATTCAAAGAACATTCTTATTCTTGTAAGGAATAGAAAAATATATTTATATAAAATCTTTTATAATATTTATACCCTATCCTTTGATGTTATAGAATCTCTTATTATTCTAATCTATCTTATAAACTATTTATTTTTACAAGTATAATAAAGAGTAAAATGTATTTTAATAAAATATATTATTACCTCTGTTTATAATTATATTTTATATACACTAGTTTAGAATTCATAGGTTCACACCTAATTTAAAATATAGTTGAGGGCTTCAATTTATATACCTTCAATAAGCCATTCAACAAATTATATGTCCCCTACTATAAATAACTTATTCTATACTACAAATACATTAACATCTATTCCCAATTAGTAATTTATTTAAATTTATATAAAACAAAGCAAAAAAATTTATTATTTATTTATTTTTTCTTCTTGAAAGTGAATAATTACTTTTAAAATTATGTTTTGACAATTAACTCATATACCATAGCTGGAGTGAAAGATATGTTGAAATTGCAAATTTCAGACATTCCCACACCCACAAAAAGGTAAATTATTAATGTTTATTTTATATTTCATGAGTTGTCTCAACTGCTACACAAATAAATGTGCATATCGAAAATTATCCTCATTTCACAATATTGCATACCTGGTGCAAAACTATGAATCACAATATTCTTCCAAAAAGTGGATGGCATTATTCAGTCAGATTTATGAGCATAGTCAAATGGTAGTGCAAGCACCGAAAAAACACTGAAGAAGTAGAAAGCAGAGGGTTATCGTAAGTGAAAAGAGAATATTTTTTTAAAATAAAAGGATTATCAACATGTGAATCATGTCAACAAATATTACAGACAAGAGATATTTATAAATAAAATAATTTTAAAATAAAAATATGTTATTAAATTTATAAAAATTTAAATAGTAATAGAAATATGTTGAAAAACAATAAAATTTAAAATAGGATAAAAATGGGGAGAATTTATTCATATATATATTTTTCACTATTCATCTCAATTTCATAATGCATCATAAAATAAAAACATCTATTCAAGTTTATCTTAACATACATGAATAATGTCTACTTCACATGCATCTCAACTCAAACAAAAACTGAACAACAAAAACACAACAACAAAAAATAATAATCTATTATGAAAACATCAATGTATATATGAAAGAATCAGTGGACTAATTTATGATTTATTCAGTGCCTCTTATTGACACTTAATAACTACATCGCCATTGCCTTTTTAAAACCATATACATATAAAATATAAAGAGATAAATAAAAGGAGGAGACTGAAATGCTCAAGAAAATTAAGAGGAAACATGTGTAACCTCTACCATGCATATGTTTTGGTCATAGGTGGAATAAATGCTTGTTGTAGGGTGAAACCACATCCTACATGAGCTGAAGATTCATAACCACTACATGCATGAACCAATGGTTTTTCTACTTTCAATGAAAATATGAATTCCTCCATCACAAACCTATTGAAGACTCCATATCTAAGATCTATGAACTATCACAAACCTAACCCCAAATTTGTAGACTTCTCTATCCTTAACCGATAAACATTATTACATAAAATTATATAGAAAACAAATTTTTTAATAAGTATTAAAAATATTATAAATGACATATTTACTTGTTTTGAGAATATTGGAAAATAATTGTTTAATAAGTGTTACAAATGTCATAAATAACATATTTAGATGTTTTGAAAATATTGGATTAGTTCATTGATATTTTTAATAATTATTAATGTGATTTTTAAGATTATAAAAAAATCACAATTAGAAGTAATAGAATTTTTAAGATTTTAATATTTGGTAGGTTTATAATAAATTCTATAAATACATATAATAATGTATGGGTTCATATTTTTGGACAATAATTTTTTTTTTATTAAAATCTTTTGAAAAAAACTCTCTAAAATTAAAATCATGATTATCATTATGAAAAGTAATTTATTCATTATCTATTTTAAAAGTACATCTTGAACTCCAATCCTATCTTGAGTCCCTTAATAACAATAAATTCTTAGACCTCGAACTTGTCTCAATACCTTCATTGACATATCCATTTTAATAGGTTTTTCTATGTCATATTTTTTTAAATGCTTAATTTATTCAGCTTTATCATATGCATCTAAGAAAACTTCTTGGTGATGATCTACTTTAAATTCACATATATTATCAAGTTAAAATCTATTAACAACATTATTATTGAAAAACACGTCATTCATATTATTTTTAACAAAAAGGTATATGTTTTGGAGAAAAATAAATATATTTTAAGATTTATTTTTAATTTGAAAACTAATCCTTAAATTAATTATAAGAATTTTAATAAAATTAGTAGGTTCTCAATTAAGCCTTATACTCTTTCTAATTTGATTTTTTGATATAATCAATTTTCATGGCATAAATTGAAGTAAAAAATATGAATATGTATACTACATACAAACAACTAATTGTTGATAAAATTTTTTTACAATTAATATAAGGTTTGAAATTAAATATGAAAAAACTAAGATTATTGATTTAAGATAATGAAATGGATTTGACTCTAAGAAAAACAAATAAATATAACTTTATTTAAATATAAAACAAGTATAACCTTTGAAAGGAAGTAAAAGATCACATATTCTCCAAATTATAATATGAATAAATAGATTACATGTACTAAACTTTCCATTAAAAAATAATTAATTTTAATTAAATTAAATAACATTTACAAATAATTAATTTCAAAATAAGAAAAAAAATAATCATATAAAATTAAAAGATGTATCTATTTAATTGTCAGATCCAATGATAATAATCATAATTTGACAGTAAAAATGTATGCCTATATATTATAAAGATATAACACATAAATTTGATGATGAACAAAGAATTCTCCGGAAGCATTGATCCCATTCCTAATAATGACCAAATCATTAGTAATGTTCTTGGGAGGTAAGATACAAGCTAAAAAAATAAGAGATCTACTTAAGTCAAGGACAAGGCAGCCACAAATTTCAAATTATTTTGGATCTACGTGTCACCTACCATATACATCATTAATGTTTTGTCCACTCTCTGGGGCATCATTTCCACTCCACATACAAAGCTATGATCATTGTCATTTTTAGGTGATGTTTATGTCATTTTGGGATATGCATTTATACTATCATGATAATTGTCAGTAAATTTTAAGAATATATTCCTTTAAACTTCATATATCCATTTTTATTTAATTATATAAATAATTAATTAAAGTTATATTAATATTTTTTACATATTATTTAATTAAGGATTTTGTATCAATTTAATTATAAAAAAATTAATTTTCAATTCAAGAACATTCTTGTGTTTTGAAGGAATTGAAAAATATATATTTATATAAAATTGCTTATAAATTTTATATCATATATTTAGATGTTATAAAATCTTTCATTATTTTATTCTATCTTATAAATCACTTTTTTTTCAAGTATAATTGTAATTAAAAATTATTTTGGAAAGATACATTATTACTTTTGTCTACAATTATTTTTTATATATGTTAATGTTGAATTAGTGGGCCCATACTCAATTTGAAATATAATCAGAGATTCTAATTTCCGTATTTTTAATAAACTGTTCAACTAATTCTTGATAAAATTTAACCTTGAATCATTCGACTACAAATACATAAACCTCTATTCATAATTATTAATTTTTTTAAATTTATATATAACATAACAAAATAGAATTATTTATTATTTATCTTTTTTATTTTTTGTTACTCTTTTTATTCATTCAGAACAAATCATTGTGACAAATTACTCATATACCATATTTCTCCTCGATAAATATGAGCTGAAACGAGGGAGACCCAGAAATGCAAGTTTCCGGACACTCCCACGCCTAGAACAAGGTGGATTATCAATGTTGAGTTTAATTGGCTCACAACTATCTTTCTTAATTATGATTTTAGTGCATTATTAATGTTGAGTATAATTGGCTTACAAATATCTTATTTAATTCTGATTTTATATTTCATGGGTTGGCTTAACTGCTACACATAGAAATGTGAATATACTAAAAATAACTTTTTTTTACCAGATTACATACCTGGTGCAGAACCATGAATCACAAGATTCTTCCAAAAAAGTGGACGGCATTATTCAGTCAGATTTATGAGTATAGTCAAATGCCGGTGGAAACACCGAAAAACACTACAACCGTCCTCATGGCGGCTGTTTGTTGGTTAAACCAGATCGAAACGCCTTTGTGTGTCATGCTTCACGCCCAAATATACTTTCCTTAGCCGAATTAAATGAAAAACAGCAATCGGTGGTATCATCGCACAAGCCAGGAATTTGTATAGAAACAACAAAATAGAATATTGGGGTGAACGAGAGGTGCGTGAGAATTTCCACAGAAAAAGTACATAAGGACTACACTCCCTCAGCGTGTACAACACACGCTTGGAATAGATAATTTTACTCACACACGATCCCTTCGCTTAGAATTCTCTGTCGTTTTCTGCTGTAGTGGATTTCTACGCTTCAGATTTAGCCCGACATAGGCATAAAATTTAATATCCTTGTTGATCATCTCCGATGGAAACTCCAAGTCTAGCAATGGAATTGAAGATGAAAGAGGGCGGAAGAGGAATTACACAGCCAACGCCATCGCCAACTTTACAAAATATCAGTGTCAACATTTCAATGCAGGGCGAGAAAGAAGAGCGAATCAAAGAAGAAAATAAATGTTCTGACCACCCGCAATTGGGTCAGTGGCTTCGAGCTGCTGTGCTCGGAGCAAATGATGGGTTGGTGACCACTGCCTCGCTTATGTTGGGTGTCGGCGCAGTGAAACAAGACTCAAAAATCATGGTCATTTCTGGTCTTGCGGCCCTTGTGGCAGGCGCCTGTAGCATGGCCATTGGAGAATTTGTTTCTGTTCAAACCCAACGCGACGCAGAAATCTCCACCCTGAAGAGAAACAAGATTACCAAAGCCGGAATATCCATACAGAAGTTCGAATCCTTGACTCCCTCTGCCGATAAGAAAGCTGGATCTCCGGTATCTATTTCTAGTACCGAAAGAGAGGCCCTATCAAATCCTCTTCAGGCAGCTTGCGCATCAGCTTTTGCATTTTCTGTTGGAGCGTTAGTGCCGTTAATCTCTGCAGCCTTTATTGAGAATTTCGCTGCTAGACTCAGCGTGCTTGCAGGGGTTTCGAGCTTGGCACTTGTAACATTTGGGGCAGTGGGAGCTTATTTTTCCCGAGCTTCACTGGTGAAAGGAGGTTTCAGAGTGCTGATAGGCGGGTGGATTGCCATGTCAATAACCTACGGTTTGCTCAAGCTCTTTCACCATAGCAAAGCTGGAGACGATCTGTAGGTGAACAGGATGATTTTCTCTTTTTCTTTATAAGCGTTGTGATAAGCTGTGTGCAGCGTTGTGAATAAAATCTATACATTTCTATCATCAACAGTTAATTTTCAAGAAAAAAGATCCTTACTTCAGATTGTAGATGTTTTTGGGCCATCGAATATAAATTTTACTGAGATTGGTACACTTCAGAAGTGTGCAATTCCTGTGTGGCACCCGTGGCTGTTGTACTTTTGATGTTGGGGAAGAAACGGAGAAGTTTTATTATTTTGTCGTTTTTGTCCAAAATTGCTTGCATGGATGGATTTACCAAGAATTTGTTGAAGGATAATTTATGTCGAAATGCATTGCTGGATTGGAATTTGTTTAATTCTATGAGAATCCAAGAATCCAGATAAAATTAGCCAATAAATACAAAATGCTATGGACAACAAATACCAAAGATTACAATATATTAAGTATCAAAACAAAAACGTTGAGAATGATTCGTTTATGTGAAATTAATACTCTGTAATGTACAATCGAGTAGTGGCATGTTTTTTTGATTAATTATATTTATATATTAACTTAATAGAAATATATAAATAAATCACAAAAAAAATATAGATGGTATGAGAGTATGTTAGGGAGTTATATTAAGGTTAAAAATAGAAGTACCATAAACAATTAGGTAAAGTCTAGGAATAAGTCATAATGTCATAATAAAAGATAATTTTAATTAGTTAGAGGATCCATATCATCAGGACTCTAGTCCGAGCTTGGCAAGTCATTACTAGGAAAAATTCACCGTTCAATCACTATGAAAAATTGTTCTCCTCTCATTGATAACAAAATTATTTTTAAATTGATATAAGGTAATTAGTGTATAAGAATATCTTGTCGTTCCAATGTGAAAGAAACATTTATTATATTTTAAGTTGAGGTGTAAGAATTAAATGAATAAATAAAAGAGATCTAGAATGGCGTAATATGTAAAAAGGGGTTTTAATTAAAATTATAACTATTTAATTAATTTTAATGAGGGTAAATAATATGCACAATATAGTAATTAATTGTATTAATTAATTTAAAAATTAGAAAAAGAGTTAGAAATTTAAGGTTTAAGTTTATTTTATGATTTGGCAACAATTATTAGATGTTGATATTGGAAATGTTTTCTTATATATATTTGGAGGTGAAATTACAAAATTAAAAACATTTAAATAAAAGTGTGTGGATGGTACACTTACACTCTAGACATATCTAGACCATGCACTATTATTCTAAAGTAAGTGTGAAGGCCCGAAATGATTTAATGAGTGCACTCACCTAGTTCAAACATCTAAACTCCTTTCATTAGTTTCCTTTTATTTCAATCTAATCACATACAAAACACACTTCCTCTTCTTGTCTCAACTAGGAAATAATATATAGAAAAGAACAAAGAAATACAATCATGTGTTTTGGGGCCTACATTGCACGAGATAATAGTTAAATTATCTTCATATTTATCAGTCCCCTAGGTAGTAGCAATAACATAAATAAAATATCCAATGATCAACAACATGCAAACTAGTGTGTCTAGCATGAAGCTATGTGTTTTAATGAAAGATGCATGAATTATTTAGTTTATTCTAGAACGCTTGTAAGTTCTCAATATATTCATGTGAAAAGGAAAAATGGAGTTAATATATATTTATATGTATCTAAATGAACTACAATGCTTATGTATTTATAGAAATATTGATTTCAACTTAGGATAATACTGAAAAATAAATAAATATAAAATGATCACTAGGAAAATAAAGGTGAGACAAAAAGGTGAGTGCACTCTGGCCAAAACAGGGCACACAAGTTTCCAAAGATTGTAAAATAATGTTCCAAATATGTCTAGACTATTATCATTTATTCCATACAGGGGCTCAAAATGATAGGAAATCAATAGATAAATAGAGAATATGATAGTTGGAGAAGGATGGGAGAACTATCAAAACCTATTAGAACTCAATCAAATATGAAAATATGTCTCAAATTAGACAAAAAATTAACAAGTATACAAACATCCTAAAATGATGGAATTTAAAAACTAAAAAATTCTTTGTGGCAAATATCAGGGATTTACGTTTTGTCCCACTTTGATGTGCATGTGTGAATGCGTAAATGCATACATGTTAATGTAAAAATAAGGCTATAGGAAGACATATTAACCCAAAATTTTGGGTTCCTAGTACTCCCACTTAAAATTCAATGTATTTTTAAAATTTAAAAAAATATTATTTCCTTTTCTACACATGAATAGGTTAGTGATAAATAATAAATTACCAAAATATGAAAAACGTTGAGAATTGAAAGGAATGGGGACTAGATCATTCCAAACCACAAAGATCACATGTGATAAAAATAAAACATCATATGCCAAACAAATACAAAATAAAGAGAAATAACATATATCTGCATATTACTTCTTCTATCATCTTAGCTTATTAATTTACTTAAAAGCTTGTCTAATATAATGAGAGAGCCTTGAATATATACATAAGGAAGATCAAGAAGAAAATCATTCTAACCAATGTAGGCTAGATCCACAATGGTAAAATAAAATATTTGTAAATAGTACACCTAGTGAACATGAGTAAAGGTAGGTAAATAACTTACTCTAACACCTAGCACACCCCTACTCACCCACCTGCCCCACTCCACTGCCCCTCAAATGAATCTAGGGGTTAAAAATAGACAAAACCAAAGTGGCATATCCATCGTATGAGTTCCAACAACAAGGCCTAATACTCATGTATAATATATCCATAAAGTGGAGAAAGAGAGAAAACTTATAAAAACCAAAACTCCCTCTAAAATGATGTAAAATAAAGGAAGGACATAATATGGAATCCACCTAAGAATAATTAACACCAATATTAAAGGTATCGATACTGGAAGTTAGGCTCACAATATGACTAGTGTTGATGTTGAGATCCCTAACTAGAAGACTATAGAAGCTCCATCCACATCAAATAATGTTTCTTGATTTTTAAAAATGAAGAAAATGAATGGTATAATGAAAGTATTATAATTCCACAATGGAAGATGAAGGAGGAAACAATACAAAGATCTATGAATAACATCCAAATCTGAAGTGTGGCATAGGTCTGGTAAGATTAAGCACAAGAACTAGATGTAATGCCATGGAAGTAAATAGATCAGAAGAAAGACATGAAATATTTATTGAAATAATGTCCATAGGAAGTGCATCATAATTCTCAACAAGTGTACTCTCACTAAAACCACTACAGTCCTCCAAAGAGATAATCTATGTTGGCTCAACCTCCTACAAATGAACAAAGGTAGGTTCTACAAATAAACATCCTAAGTCTAGTAGAAACTCATCCCATAGAGGTGGATTGACAAAAAAAGGATCATTGTCTATCATAGATGTGTCATCATAATAAACTATTGTAGGATGAGAGATTACATAATTATAAGATAAACCATCACTGACAGGAGGAGAAGGAGATTGATAAACATCATCCATGTTACCATTAAAAAATAAATCTTCACTAATAGAAGGAGAAGAAGGAAGTGCCAATAGTGGCTTGCCCATGTCATTGTCAAGAAATGAATCTTGAATAGCATCAATTTCATAATCAAAAGATAAATCATCTCTAATATGAAGAGAAGTAAGTGGAATAGAAGGAGGTGGTGTAAAAGAGGGTAAAAAAGACCTAGAAGACTTAGTATCCTTGTCAAATAAGGTTACAATAGTGTTCCAAGCTTCCTTTGGTGATGTGGCACATGTGACATAGCACTGAAAATTATTTGAAACATGGAGGTGAATAAAACAAAGAGCCTCATCTTATTAGATGAAAATAAAGCAATATCTTCCTCATTTAAAAAGTGGGGAATGTCACAAAAAACCATTCTCCATAAACGTTTCTATTGCAATTGTATAAAACTAATATCAATATCACCATGTGAATTAAATTGGTTTTCAAATTTAGCCTACAATGAAGTCAACACCCATTCACATTTTTATTTGACCAAGTGACTTATTTAATCTTAAATTTTGTTGTTTTTATACATTTATAGTTCTAAGTTCTGTATTTTTCTAACCAAGTCTGAGTAACTAACTTTATTATACAAGTTGAAAATATAGATAACATTAATTTTGGAAACTAAAATTGATATAAATATCATATTCTTGCCTTAATATGACATCTATTTTGAGCCTAAAATGAATAATATAAATTGATAAGGTGACTAGAATCTAAAATTTGAAGTATAACCTTTCTCAACTAAATAATTATGACATGGACATGATATTACTAATCTAGCCTATACTTGATATTATATTCCCAATTATATATTATAGATTAATGGACCCCTATAGGGTCAAAACTTTAAAAGTAATGAACCCTCCAATCAAGTACCTGAAAAAATCACCTGATTTATTTTGGACTAATAATGTTCACCATGATAGATAGAAGGTTAACGAATCACATTTATGCCATTGGATGTATCATTTAATTATATTTTATCTACTCACACCTAAGTATTATATTTTAGATTTGTCTACAACTTGGATCCTTTTTAAACTAACATGAAGACCCCTGGCCTCCCGCCCTCCCCCCTTCCCCCCCCCCCCCCCCCCTCCCCCGCCCCACACACACACACATGCACATGTACACACATACACACACATATGTATGGATGTATATATATGTATGTATGTATATATTCATGCATATGCATATGTATGTGTGTGTGTGTGTGTCTACACACACACACACACACACATCTACAGACACACACACACACACACACACACACACACACACACACACACACACACACACACACACACACACACACACACACACACACACACACACACACACACACACACACACACACACACACACATACATATGCATATACACATACATACATATGCATATGCATATACACATACATACATATATATGTATGTATGTATTTATGCACACACACACACATTCCTTGCTAGCCTTGACATTCTTATTAATTTTTGGTGGATACATATTTGGTACTTATATATCTAAGAATCTAATTAAAACATCAATATACTATGAGGCAAGGATAGTTTAAGTTGCCAATATTTCATGAAAAATCATATAAATTTATAATCTATCATATGTTAATCCAAATTTAGTAGGGATGAAGATAACGACTATTACCTTAGATCCACCTTAGACATGCACAAAATATGTCATTAATTCTTTACCTAAATCAATTAAAGTAGAGTGGTTAGGAATATGATTAAACAATAGCCCCATGATTATTTTGAAATTGAAGATTAAGGCTCCTCATCATATTATTATGGACCAAATTAGAGGTTAATCACTTTCATACGAAATAATATCTTACTTAACATAAGGTAGATAGTTCTATTGCTATGGCTTCATATGGATACTATGATGAAATAGTCTACCACTTTTCATCCACAAATAGATGTACAAAATAAGGTTGTGAATAGAACATTGGTGTAGATTTTGAGAGGATACAATAGGAAGCATATTAAGACATGCGATGGAAATTTAGTGTATATTCAACATTATTATAACAAGATTTTAAATTTTTATACTAGGAAATCTCTTTTTGAAACTTGTTTTGGATACTTAGTTCTATGGGCATTTGATGTTATTTTGGGAAAATCATACAAAGGCAATGGGAAAGTGAATATTGAAGTCCTCAAAGCTGTGAAATATAATGATAAAATTTAGCTTACTCACTTCCAAGTGTAAAATAATTTTAATGAGTCTCAAGATAAGTATAAATCAAGACAAGATCATCATAAGTTTGAGCATAGTTTCTTTATTGGGGACAAGGTGTGGTTATACTTAAGTAAAGAAATAATCCAAGGTATGTCTAAGAATATTAAACCAGTAAGGTATGGTCCACTTTAAACTCAAGAAAAAGTGGGAAAGAATGATTTTAGACTTGATTTCCCTCCTTACATGAAAATATATTCAATTTTCAATGTTTAAAACTTATGTCTATTTAAGCCTTCTATGCTAGAAAATGAATAATAAGGGTTGTTGTTGCCTTCCATTGAAGACCTCACCATTGATAGTAATTTGGAACTATAAGAGGATATTATTTTTTATAAGAAGGAAAGGGAAACACAAAGAGGAGTGCAAGGATATTGATTAGTAGGGTTAAAAGGGAAGCTACCTAGAAAGGCTAAATGGAATTCTAAAGAAGATGTGGGGAAGATATTTCCTTACAATAGTCCTAAATATTTAGGTACTTAAAAACTCAAATTAGGGAGGTATGATAAAAAAATTGATCTTGTTATGCATAGTCATTTATAAAAACTAACTTCACTATTCCCAATTATATGTAAACATGCCTAAAGACACTTATGTAATACAATTCATGCTTAAGACTTTAGTTAAGGAAAATCAAATAGCGTGGGGATGATCCAAACACCCTCACATTGATCATAGAGGGATTTATTGGCTCTTAAACATCATGATTTTTTTTATAGAGGATGAAGATCTCCGTAATTTTAGGGTGGTGGTTTTGAAAGCACCTCAATGGTTATATAACCACCACACCATAAAGTGATGAGTTTGTAACTAATGCCATTTTTAGATAGGCAGTTATGAAACCAACAATTATGTAATCACCCCACCATATAATGAATAAGCTATAACCACCGATATTTTAGGTAGTGGTTATGTATCTATAATGGTGGTTTTATAACTACCCATATATGACAGTTTCATCACCTGAGAAATGTTGGGTAGAGGAATGGTTGTAAACGTGAACCCTCTCCTCATGACAGTTCATTAAAAATTATTAGCGAGATCCATGGTTGAGAGGGCCTATATTGGGGTCGTTAAAAATCATAGAACATTGGAGAATGATAGTGAGTTTTATTGAAATTAGATTCACATCATGGGGATAAGTTTTACTATTGGTTTTACTTACTCATTGTTGTTAGTTATTTGTAGTTGGTTCAAGTGTATGTGAGTTCTAAAGGGTGTCTTGTAAGTGTAAATCATGATTTGTAAATGAGTTTGTATAGAGTTGCATGGTGCATTCCGTACATATAGGCATTTGTTAGTACTTTATATACATTTGAATAATTTAATGTAAATGGGAGTGTGTTTTCTCACCCACTAGAGTTTTCACACATTAGGTTTATCCAGGAAAAATCCTTTTGTCAAAGTATTTTTATTATCTACTTCTTATTTATTTATGTTTTGTATGCCAATAATTTAGTTTACCAAACATGCATTCAAATCTATTTTTCATATGAAAGTCTTAGAAATAGTTAGTAGAAAGCTAATTTCATAGGTTCTGTGTTGATGAAGCTGAGAGTAGAATCTTACCCTAGTTTACAAGTCAATATTATTCAAATGTCTTTATCAACCAACATGATATGGGTTCTCTGAATATCATGCCTATGTTGAGAGAGGGATAACCTTTGTAAGATCTCTAGTTTAAAAGGATCAGATCAATTTCATATTATTATATTATTCAAGTAAAATATAAATGTTATTTATGTCTAGATATGTTGTATTAACCCCTACATGGAATTTTAACTCATCTATAATTATTATATGTCATCTATATGCCATCTATCGATCTGTGTATCTATCTATTTATCTATATGTATGTCTATTTGTCTATCTGTCATCTATCAATTTGTCACACACACACACACACACACACACACACACAAAT
>JARHVA010000548.1:4982500-4987500 GCA_037957365.1 Torreya grandis | reverse complement strand
AAGTCATGTGGTGACCCTTCATGAAAAAAAACATCCTTCCCTCTTTTGTCCTCATCTTGGTGACTTTTCATATTCCTTAAAGTGTCCCTTCATGAGAAATTGCACTCTTTCTCTTTTGTCTTCACTTGGTGACTCTTGGAATTCCCCAAGATGACTCTTCATGAGAAAATGTGTCCCATCCTTATTTTGTCTTTACCCCATGGCTCTTTGACTTCTCCATGGGCCCTTCTTTTGTCTCATATGTAACCAAAAATATATTTGTTAATATTAAATAAATATTAACTCACATTAGCCAAGATATATTTATTACAAACAATATTAAATGAAATGGGGCCTTTATTACCAATAATGCTAGACCTTTGACATCAATGACAATATTTCCAACAATCTCCCCCTTTGTCATTGACGGCAACCTCAATCCTGAAACTGCCACAACCTATCACCTACACATACTGTCATCTGAAAACATACAGTAATTCTCTCTTATTGTAGCAACCTATACCTATTTTTGTACCTGTTATTCTCCCCCTTTGACATCAATGGTAAAGGGCCTACCTGGAGCTAACACTTAGCTCCCCCTCAACTGATGTTGAACCTCAATGGTAGGAAGTAAAGTAAATTACTCCCAACTTCTCTCACAGATACTCAAATGTGTCTTTTGGTAGTGCCTTTGTGAAAATATCTGCAATCTACTCTATAGTACTAATATATGCCATCTTAACCTATTGATCTGCAACTTGCTCTCTCAAGAAGTAATATTTAATGGGAATATGTTTTGTTCTTGAATGCATTACTGGATTTTTCAAAATATTTATAGCACTTGTGTTATCACAAAAAATGGAAATAGGTTCATCATACTTTACCTTGATATCTTCCAAAGTTTGCTTCATCCAAAGCACTTGAGTACAACACAATACTGCTGCAATATATTTTGCTTCAGCTATAGAAAGTGATACTGATTTTTGCTTCTTGCTTAGCCATGATACTAAGCTATCACCAAGGAAGAAAGCTCCTCCATTTGTACTCTTTTTGTTATCTAAGCACCCTGCCCAATCTGAATCTGTATAGGCAACTAAAGTGAAATCTTTACCTATGGGATACCATAATCCATAATCCAATGTCCCCTTGATATATCTGAATATTCTTTTCACCAACTGAAGATGACTATCTCTTGGAGATGACTGATATCTTGACTATACCTACTACATGCATGATGTATGGTCTCAATGCTATCAAATATAAAAGACTACCAATCATAGATCTATATAAAGATTGATCTGTAATAGGTGAATCTACATCCTTGCTCACCTTATTTCCTGTACACATAGGTGTGCCAATAGGTACACAATCCTCAAAACCAAATTTCTTCAACATTTCCATGGCATATTTACTTTGAGATATAAAAATTTCTTTATTTGATTGAAATATTTGTAATCCTAAGAAAAATGACAATTCTCCAAGCATAGACATCTCAAATTCTTTTTTCATTCTATTAGAAAATTCTTTTGTCATCTTTTCAATATTTTCTCCAAAAATGATATCATCAACATATACCACAACAATCAATTGATGATCACCTTCTATTTTGATGTAAAGATTACTATCAGCAAATCCTCTCTTGAATCCTTGATCTTGCAGGTACTTATTAAGTCTTGCATACCAAGCTCTGGGAGCTTGTTTTAATCCATACAATGCTTTGTTCAATCTGCATACATGATTACTAATATTCGAGAGAATAAAACCCTCAGGTTGCTCAATGTAGACCTCTTCTTCAAGATTCCCATTTAGGAAGGTAGATTTGACATTCATTTGAAACACTTTGAAATTTTTAAATACTGCATATGCAAGAAACATTCTAATAGCTTCTAACCTTTCTATTGGTGCAAAAGTTTCTCCAAAATCTATTCCCTCAATCTGAGCATATCCTTTACATACTAATATTTCTCTATTTCTAGTTACTTCTCCATTTTCATTCAACTTATTTCTATAAACCCATTTTGTTCCTATCACATTGTGATCTTTTGGTCTAGGCACTAATTCCCAAGTATCATTCTTTTCTATCTAATCTAATTCTTCATCCATAGCCTTAACCCAATGCTCATCATGTCTAGCTTCTCAAAAAATTTAAGGCTAAATTTTAGATAACAAAGAGAAATTAACTTGTTTAGATTCACTTACCATCATTCTTCTTGTGCAAATTCCTTCTTTTATGTCCCTGATGATGTCACTTTCATTATGATTTTTCTGAACATATTTGGATGGAGTCTTGGTGCCATTTTTCTCCTTCTCCTTTTCCTCATCTTCATCTGATTATTCAAATCCTTCCTCTTCAATGATTTCAAGAATGTCTACTAGATCACTAATCTTTTGTGTTCCATCTTCTTCTATCCTGACACTTGCACTTTCAACAATTTTCTTGGTTCTTTTGTTATAACATTTATAAGCTTTACTTTTGCAAGAATAACCAAGAAATATACTTTCATCTGCTCTGGATTCAATAATTACCAAGTTTTTCATCGGTTCTCTTTATGAAGCATTTGCTACCAAAAACTTTGAAATAATCAACTATTGCTGGTTTGTCTTTCCATAGCTCATAAGGAGTTTTATCTCTATTCAAAGCTTTATTAAGAGTCCAGCAATAATTAAGGAGTTTTAGCTCTATTCTAAATATGCACTGCTGTACCAACCGCCTCTCTCCAATATTTATTTGCTATCTTGGATTCATTTAGCATTGTCTTCACCATCTCCTGAACTATTCTATTTTTCCATTCAATTAATCCATTTTGTTGTGGAGTTCTAGCTGCTAAATACTATCTCTTTATTCCATGATCTTCACAAAATTGAATAAACTGATCTAACATGAATTCTCCTCCTCAATCTGATCTTAGACACTTAATATTCATATTAGTTTCATTCTCAACTAATGCTTTGAATTGTCTAAAAGCTTCTAATTTTTTCTTTAAAAACATTATCCAAGTCATACGTGAAAAATCATCAATAAGCAACATGAAATATTTATCACCTTGAGTACTTTGAGTCCTCATAGTCCACATAGATTAGTGTGAACAAGCTCTAGCATCTGAGTGGTTGAATACTCTTTTGTTTTGAACCGCCTTCTATCCTGCTTCCCATCCTGACAAGGTCCACAAAGCATGTTAGATGGCTTTGTGATCTTTGGAAGATTCCTGACTGCTTGATTTTTACAAATTTTGACAAGATTGTCAAAATTTATGTGCCCCATTCTCTTGTGCCATAGCCAAATTTATTCAATCTGACTCAAACAACATTTTTGACCTTTGATGTCTGATAGCATATGTAAGTTATTACCTGATCTCTGAGCATTTGCAATCAATACATCTGAATCTTTTCTTATAATTTCACAACCTTCTGCATAAAAATTTATTGTGTGCCCCTGATCACACATTTGACTTACACTCAAAAGATTATGCTTAAGACCTACATACAAAACATTTTCAGTTTTAGTTCTACCATTATCTAAACTTAGTGTACCTTTTCTGGCAATTCTAGCAGTAGTACCGTCCCCAAATTTCACTATGCCACCATTGATCTTCTTCAAGGTTATGAACTTTCTATTGTCTCCTGTCATGTGCCTTGAACATCCACTATCAATAAACCAAGGATTTTCTTCATTTCTTGTATGCAAAGCTGTCTAGACCAACATAGAACCTTCAGATTGTTTCTTCTACCATGTTTGAACCTTTTTTTTGATGAATGGAGCCCTAAAACTCTGGTCCTTCTTGATTGACTCGAACACACTTCTACAATACCGAGCTATGTGTCTGAAGTTGTTACACTTGTAACAAATTATGGTCTCTTCATCAAAGCTTGATAGAGGAGTAAAAGAGTTATAGCTTCTGCTTGACTCTACATGACCTTTCTTTTTCTTATTTTTGAGATTGTTAGCTCTTTTTTTACATTCTAATTTCTTATGATCATATCCATTACAATAAAAATAGTAACCATAAAAATATAACATGTTTGTGAATCTTTGACCTGATTGCCTTTTATAGCTTTGTTCTTTCCAGCCTTCTTTGTCCTCTGTATTCTTCACTTCTTCCCTTATTATTTCTTTATTTGTAAGAGCTTCAACATAGCTCTTCTTCTTTTCAAAACCGATACCTATTTTATCTGATATTGCCTTTTGGATTTCTAATATATTATTCAGTATATTAGTGCTATTCTCAAATTTTGAATCATTGACTATTTTATTATTAACTACTTTCTCAATCTCTTCTTTTAAAGAGGCAATTTCAGTAACATACCTTTCACATTCTTTTCTTGATATTTCCAACTGTGCCGTTAGATCTTCTTCATTTTTCTTGGCTTCTTCAAAGTGCGCTTGTAGATCTTCAATTATCTCCTTTGACTCCTTTTCATTTTTCTTGATTTGATGCTTCAATCTTCAATTTTTCTTTTCAACAACTTTCAACTCTTCTAAGGAACACTTGAGTTCTCCTTCCATATTCACTTCAACTTCATCCTCTTCTTCTTCTTGATAAACTATTATTTTGCTTGCAGTGGCGCCTTTATGTATGGCCATCTTGTGCTTTCTTAATCTACCTTCAAGTTCTAAAATTTTTTAAAAAAGGAACCTGCTCTTATACCAATTGTTAAGCACAGGATATACTATGAGGGGGCGTGAATCAGTATATCATATATCTAATAAAACATTCCTTTAACCAAAATCCACTTAATCAAACATTCAAGATATGCAATAAAACTCAAACAATAAACACCACACAAGATAGAGAGAGACACCAGATATAACATGGAAACCCAATATGGGAAAAACCACAGAGAACAATCTCAAGTATATGAATGAGCACCAACCCAAACAATATTCTCAAGCACAAACTTGCAGGAACACCAAACCCCTTTGCTGAGCACCAACCCATCTACTATTCGTGAGCACCAACCCATAGGAGCACCAAACTCTTTTGCCAAGCACCAACCCAACTACTATTCATGAGCACCAACCC
>JARHVA010000548.1:4860000-4977500 GCA_037957365.1 Torreya grandis | reverse complement strand
ACTCTGAATTAGTATGAGTAAGCTCCTAATTTAGATATATAGATCAATTAATAATATATTGGGCTTGGTATCCTAATAAAGAATGTAGTGGGCTCAATATATATATATATATATATATATATATATATATATATATATATATATATATATATATATATATATATATATATATTACAATTACAACACACCACTAAAATTATATGTTATTTATGATAATACATGACCTAATATATCATGAAGAGTTAACTGATTAACAATAGATGAGTGGATCTCCATACATGCTGATGAAATTTTTTATGAACTTCAGTAACTATTACTATCATGACTAACCATCTTAAATTATCTGAATTGAATTCTCTGGATATAAAATCAACAAGACAATTCTTTTTGTAAGGAATATGTTTGATAGAGAAGTCAAAATATAATAGAAATGTTGCCCACCTGATTAATTTTTTCACAGATCCTTCCTTTAGATTATTAGTAGAATGAATAATACTCATAAAGTTATTTAAATCAGATCTAACAATTTTTTTCTGATCTCACAAAAAACATAAAAGCTTGAATAGCCTTAATAATAGGAAGAATTTCTTTGTGAGTAGAATGATAATTTTTTTGAGCCTGTTAAATTTTTTTGAAGCAAATTTGTAAAGTTTTTTTGAACCATCTGATAGTCTTTCTTTAAGAACTGTACCCCAATATAATTATGAACCATCTATTTTAATAATCTTTAGACCATTACCTAGTAAAACTAAAGGTGGTAAATTTTGACAATTTTGTTTTATCCTTTGAATAGTTTTTGTCATTTCATCTAACCATGCTGGAGGATTATTTGTTAGAATTTTATTTAGAAGAATTATATCATGTGCAATATTATAATAATAACCTGCTACATAGTTTACACATCCAATAAATTTTTGTAGCAATTTTTATCTTTGAACTTATCAAAAAAAATCTTAATATTCTTTAAAACATATTCTTGAACTGCAACTTCTCCTAATTTTTTAGTGACTCCTAAAAAATCAATCTCATCTTTGAAAATTGACATTTTTTTCTCAGATAGAACTAGACCATCATCAAACATAATCTGATATAATTGTTCTAGATGATTTACATTTTCTTTAAGATATTTTGAAAAGACTAATATATCATCTATATAGACAATGATAAAATCAAAATATGCTGAAAAAATTTATTCATCATATCTTGAAATATGCTAAGATTAGTCTTCAAGCCAAAGGGTAGGACATTCCATTCCTATTGTCTAAATAGAGTAATAAATATAGTCTTATATCTATCTTGTTCTACTACTTGTATCTATCAAAATACTAATTTTAAATCAAATTTACTGTAAACTTTTCTTCCATTTATTCTCTGCAAGATTTCATCTTTTGAAGGAATAGGTTGCTAAATAGGTAAAACATATTTATTAAGAGGAACATAATTTATAACTAGTCTCTTTTTACCCGTTATTTGCTCTAATATTTTATTTACATAAAATGCTTCACAATCCTAAGGGCTATTAGAATCTCTTATCAAAACTTGTTCCTTTAATTACTTTATCTCCTGAAAATATTCTTCTCTAAGTGAAGGAGACATTCTTGAATGATATGCCTTAAAATTGGGTTTTATTTCTTTACCATTTTTGTCTTTTACCATCTTTAATTTGATTCTACATTCATGTATTTTACTGTCTCTGAATGCCAAAGGATTTATAGAGAAACAATCATTTTTATGGTTTTCAATTATTAGTTTAATTCTAGCATGGCAAAGACTTACCTTCTGCTGTATCCATCTGGTGTCAACTAATTTTTTTGTCTTTTCTTTCATAAAAATTCTACATTCATATCTAAATTTCTTGTATAAAGAATATTTTTGTGTAGGAATTATTTCATGTGGCTAAATTGTGATAGGGTAGAAAGTAGCCAAGTTATCTAAATCAATCATCATATCATACATTGGCATTTCATATTGTACTATCTTAAAATGATAGATAGAGTCACCAAACATAATAGGAATAACTATAGACAATTTTGAAACTATAATTTTTGTATTGAAAGTTAACCTATGAAAATTAGCTATTCACATATTAGTAGAGATAGAATGATATCTAGCAAGAGAGATATCAACACCTATATCAAGCAAGACATCTAAGATAAATGGTTTAAAACCATCTCATTTAATTTAAATTTCACATATTGGATTATTAGTATTGTATACTGATATCTGATGTATGTTTCAATTATTATGAGAGGTTTTCCCTTTTAAAATAAGATTTTATCTCATTAATTATTTGGAGTAATTTTTATTCAAAGAGGTGTTTCGTTCATCAATAAGAGCTTCTTCTTTCAGAATACCTTATAATTCAGTCTGAGCTTTAGCTAAGAAAATTTGAAGTTGATAGATGTGCTTATTTCACCAAGTAGCTCTATCATATGTGTCAGGGTGAGAGGTAGCTTCAACCTGAGAAACTTTTTGGGTTTTGGACTAAAATTCTTGGGATAAAATATCCTTTTGCCTTTTTTCTTAAGCTAAATAGAGAGAATATTTTTTCTCTGATACCATTAAGAATAAGATCATGTAATGGGACACACAGAGAGCTTACAGAGCTTATAGACATGAAACATCTAGTAGAGTAATTAAAACAAACATATCATAAATAACATAGTTTGAAAAAAATTATGATTCATAGGATCCCACAAAGAGGGCAAAAGAAGAGCATACACTTTTTCATGACTTGCTATGACTCAACTGCTAGGCTAAGACTTGACTCTAGGCATTCAATGCTTATGACACAAAGAACTCCTCATATTTATAGGATGAAATGAGAAGATCAACAATCGACACAAAGATGCTGAATCAATAGATAGAAGGCAAGATGATAAACGTTAGTGGGTTATGGATCTATTGCATACTACCTAACAAAAAAAAAAGGAATCTATCAACATGATTGATAGGTTACCAACTTTTGAAAGTGGTGAGGTCCACAAAAAATAAGAGAGGGTTATTGTGCCTATATTTATAGCTACAGACAGACCTCATAACTAGTCTTTATATTAAATCAGTCATTATCATTGAGTTTATATTCTCCTTAGAGAGAATAATGGTTTTCATCATCAGAATCAAATTGATGTGGTCCATGTATAAAGCTAATAAAATCCATGAAATACAACGGCCAAGTGTAGGAAGAAACACAACTTGATGACTTATAGTGAAACGTTTCCAAAGAGCTGGTAATGGTTGTGTAGAGCTAAGATAGCATATAAATTAACTTGGAAATTTTGAACTAAAAACATTTCAAACTCAATCCTGAAAGGTATCCTTAAAGCAATAAATATTTTTATCACTTGATCTGGAAGGATATGAATATCAAGATCATCATAAGCTTTCATTAACATAATATAATCTAAAAATTCAAACAAGTAATTTGGTATTTTAACAGATGACTAGAAATTCTCTATATTAGAGTTAAAAATTGGCTAAAAGTTAGACCATTGGATTGTGAATTCAAAACCATGTCTACAAATTAAATTGTTAAATAGATTATTTATACCAATAATCCTTGGATTATTAGCTTTATGAGATAACATTATTTTTAAACACCACCTTTTGCCATCAAGTTTTTAAAACTGAGATGTCTATGCCAAATGGGTATTATTGAGTTATATAGAAGCTTCATGAGATTTTATGGTGAAAATGTCAATTTTATGAGTTAAATAATTAGAAATAGATGAAGTGGATCTCTATATATGATGATAAAATTATTCACAAACTTTAGTAACTGTTACTACCATGATTGACCATTCTGAATTATCTAAATTAAATTCTCTAGATATAAAATCAGCGAGACAATTTAAAAATTTCAGAACAATCAGTCATGGCAGTAAGTATGTAATGATTTTGAAGGAAAAGATTTAGTTCATACTTATAAGCATTCACTTATCAATAGATACATGTTTATTTTTACCTGGTAATGGTCTAAAGATTACTAAAATAGATGATTCATAATTATATTGAGGTGTAATTCTTAAAGAAACACTATTAGATGGTTAAAAAAAACTCTATAGATTTGCTTCAAAAAAAATTTAACAGGGTTAGAAAAATTATCATTCTACTTACAAAGAAATTCTTACTATTATTAAGGATATTCAAGCTTTTATATTTTTTGTGAGATTAGAAAAATTCCTTTTTGGATCTGATTTAAATAATTTTATGAGTATTTTTCATTCTACTAATAATTTAAAGAAAGGATCTGTGAGTAGATTAACCACGTGGGCAACATTTCTGTTAGAGATTGACTTCTCTGTTAAGTATATTTCTAGAAAAATAATTGTCTTACTGATTTAATATCCAAAGAATTCAATTTAGATAATTTAGAATGGTCAGTCATGGCTATAACATTTATTGAAGTTCATGAAGAATTTTATCAGCATATATAGAGATCCACTCCATCTGTTGTTAATTAGTTAACTCATGAAATTGATGTTCTCATCAAAAAATTTCATGAAGCTTTTGTAGAACTCAATAATACTCATTTGGCATGGACATCTCAATTTCAAGAACTTGATGGAAAAAAGTGGTGTTTAACAATAATGTTATATCATGAAGCTAATAATCTAAGGATTAATGATATAAATAATCTATTTAAGAATTTCATTTTTAGGCATAGTTTTGAGTTCCTAATCCAATGGTCTATCTTTTGGCCAAGTTTAAACCCTGTGATAGAGAATTTCTAATCATCTATTAAAATACTGGATTACTTATTTGAATTTTTAAATTATATTATACCAATGAAAGCTTCTGCTAATCTTGCTATTTGTATTCCACCAAATCAAGTGATAAATATATTTATTGATTTAAGGTTACATTTCAAGATTAAGTTTGAAATATTTTTAGTTCAAAAATTTCAAGTTAATCTACATGCTAGCTTATCTCCTACATAACTGTTAGCAGCTCTTTGGAAATGATTCACTATAAGTCATCAAGCTATGTTTCTTCCTACACCTCGCAGTCATATCTTAAGGATTTCATCAAATTTATACATAGACCACATTGAGTTTGGTTATGATGATGAAAAACACTATTCTCCTCAAAGAGAATATGAATTCAATGATGATGACTAATTTAATATAAATACTAATTACGAGGTCTATCTGTAGACATAAATATGGGCACGATAACACTCTTTTGTTTTTGTGGACCTCACCACTTTCAAAAGGAGATAACTTATCTGTCATGTCGATAGATTATTTATTTTTTCTTGTTAGGCAGTATGTAGTGTGCCCATAACCCACTAACTTTTGCAATCTTATCTTGTATCTGTTGATTCAACATCTTTGTGTTGACTGTTGATCTTCTCATTTCATCCTATAAATATGAGTTCTTCATGTCATAAGCATTGAATTCCTATAGTCAAGTCTAAAGTTTGAGGCTAGTAGTTGAGTCGTAACAAGTAAAAAAAAAGCTTATGCTCTCTTCTTGTCCTCTTTGTGGGATCTTATTAATTATAAATTTTTCTTAAATATGTTATTTATGATATGTCTATTATAACTATTCTACTAGATGTTGCATGTCTGTAAGCTCTGTAAGCTCTGTGTGTGTCCCATTGCACAATCCTATTCTTAATGGTATCAGAGCCGTGTCAATATTCTGAATATGATACCTCTATAACAACAATCTAGCCATGAGTATTTAGGTTTTTCTGAGCATATATTTTAAATATTTACTTTACTAGATGTTATGTGTCTATAAGCTCTGATACCATTAAGAGCATAATCATACAATGGGACACATAGGGAGCTTACATGCAATGGGACACATAGAGAGCTTACAGAGCTTACAAACATACAACATATAGCAAAGTAATTATAATAGACATATCATAAATAACATATTTAGGAAAAGTTTTTGACTCATAGGATGTCACAAAGAGGGAAACTGAAGAGCATACACTTTTTCCTAACTTGCTACGACTCAACTCCTAGGCTAAAACTCTAGACTTGACTCTAGGCATTCAATGCTTATGACATAAAGAAATCCTCATATTTATAGGATGAAATGAGAAGATCAAGGTCGACATAAAGATGTTGAATCAATAGATAGAAGGCAAGATGCCAAAATTTAGTAGGCTATGGGATCACTTTGCACCACCTAACAAAAAAAATATAAAATCTATCAGCACGGCTGACAAGTTACCACCTTTTAAAAGTGGTGAGGTCCATAAAAAATAAAAGAGGGTTATCATGACCATATTCATAGCTATGAATAAACCCTGAAACTAGTCTTTAGATTAAATAAATCTTCATCATTAAATTTGTATTCTCTTTGAAGAGAATAATGGTTGTCATCATCAGAAACAATTTCAGTGTGATCCATGTATAAAGATGATAGAATCCTTAAGATAAGACTACTAGGTGTAGGAAAAAACATAGCTTGATGACTTATAGTGAACCATTTCCAAAGAGCCACTAACGGTTGTGCAGGAGCTAAGCTAGCATGTAGATTAACTTAGAAATTTTAAACTAAAAATATTTCAAACTTAATCTTGAAAGATATCTTTAAAGTAATAAATATATTTCTCACTTGAACTAGAGGGATATGAATATTATAATCATCATAAGCTTTTATTGGCATAATATAATCTAAAAATTTAAATAAGTAATCTAGTATTTCAGTAGATGACTAAACATTCTCTATAATAGGGTTAAAATTTAGCTAAAAGGTAAACCATTAGATTAAAAATTTAAAACCATGCCTGAAAATAAAAATTTGAAATGGATTATTTATACCAAAAATCCTTGGATTATTAGCTTCATGTTATAACATTATTACTGAACACCATATTTTGCCACCAGGTTCTTAAAATTGAGATTTCCATGTCAAATGAGTATTATTGAGTTCTGTAGAAGCTTCATGAAATTTTTTGGTGAGAGAATTGATTTCATGAATCAAATGATTATAAACAGACATAGTGGATCTCCATATATGCTGATGAAATTTTTTACAAACTTCAGTAACTGTTATTACCATGACTGTCCATTCTGAATTACCTGAATTGAATTCTCTGGATATAAAATTAGTAAGACAATTCATTTTTCTAAGAATATTCTCAATAGAAAAGTCAAAATTTGATATAAATGTTACACACCTGATTAATATACTCACAGATCCATTCTTTAGATTATCAGTAGAATGAAGAATACTCATATAGTTATTTAAATTAGATCTAACAAGAATTTTTTTTGATCTCACAAAAAACATAAAAACTTGAATCACTTTAATAACAACAATCATTTCTTTGTAAGTAGAATGATAATTTTTTAGAGCCTATATAAATTTATTGAAGCAAATTTATAAGTTTTTTCTGAAGCATCTGACAGTCTTTCTTTAAAAACTGCACCCCAATATAATTCTAAAGCATCTATTTCAATAATATTTAGACCATTACTAGGTAAAATTAAAGGTGGAAAATTCTAACAATTTTATTTTATCCTTTGAACAACCTTTATCATTTTATTCAACCATGTTAGAGGATTCTTTGTTAACCTTTTATTTAGAAGAATTCTATCATGTGCAATATTATAATAATAACCTGGTACATAGTTTACATAGTCCAGAAATCTTTGTTGCAATTTTTTTTAATCTTTGAGCTCATTAGTAAAATTCTTAATATTCTTTAAAACATGTTTTTGAACTATAACTTCTTCTTATTTTATAACTCTTAAAATTCAATTTCATCTCTAAAAATTGACATTTTTTTCTTAGACAAAAATAGACCATTGTCAAACATAATATGATAGAATTATTCTAGATGATTTAGATGATATTTAAGAGATTTTAAAAATATTAATATATAATCTATATAGACAATGATAAAATCAAAATATGTTGAGAAAATTTTATTTATCATTTCTTGAAATATGCTAGGAGCAATCTTCAAGCCAAAGGGTAAGATATTCTATTCATATTGTCCAAACAAAGTAACAAATGCAATCTTGTGCCTATCTTGTTCTGCTACTTATATATACCAAAATAATAATTTTAAATCAAACTTACTATAAATTTTTCTTTTACTTATTCTCTACAAAATTTCATCTTTTGAAGGAATAGGATGTTGAACAGGGAAAATATATTTATTAAGAGGAACATAATTTATAACTAATCTTTTTTTACCTCTTATTTGTTTTGATATTTTATTTACATAAAATGTTTCACAAGACTAAGGGCTATTATAATATCTTATCAGAATTTATTCCTTTAATTGCTTTATCTCCTAAAAACATTCTTCTCTAACTAAAAGAGACATCCCTGAATGATGTGTCTTAAACTTGGGTTCTATTTGTCTGTCATTTTTGTCTTTTACCATCTTCAATTCGATTGTACATTCATGTATTTTCCTATCTATAAATGATAAAGGATTTTTAGAGAAATAATCATTTTTAAGTTTTTAAATTATTGATTCAATGCTAGCATGGCAAATATTTAATTCCTACTGTATCCATCAAGTATCGACTAGTTTCTTTGACTTTTTTTTCATTAAAATTCTACATTCATAGCTAGATTTATTGTATATAAAATATTTTTTTGCAAGAATTATTTTATGTGACTAAATTTTGATAGGGTAGAAAGTAGTCAAGTTATTTGAACCAATCATCATATCATACATTGGCATTTCATGTTGTACTATCTTAAAATGATAGATAGAGTCATCAAGCATAACGAAAATAACTGTAGACAATTTTAAAACTATAGTTTTATATTGAAAGTTAGTCTATGAAAATTAGCTTTCTACATATCAGTAGGGATAGAATGATATCTACCAAGAAAGATATCAACACCTATATCAAGTAGGACATCCAAGTTATATGGTTTAAAACTATCCCATTTAATCTAAATTTTATATACTAAATTATTAGTATTGTATAATGATATCTGATGTATGTTTAAATCATTATGAGAGGTTTCCCTCTTTAAAATTAAGATTTTATCTCATTAGTTACTTAGAGCGATTCTTTTTTAAAGAGGTGTTCATGTTCATCAATAAGAGTTTTTTTTTTCAGAAGATCTTGTAATTCAGTCTGAGCTTTAGCTAAGAAGAGATGAAATTGATAGATGCACTTCTTTTTCCAAGTAGCTTTATCATATGTGTCAGGTTGATAGACAGCTTCAACCAAAGGAGCTTTCTAGTTTTTGGACTAAAATTCTTGAGACAAAATATCCTTTTACCTTTTTTGTTTAGCTAAATAGAGAGAATATTTTTACTCAGCAGCTAGAATTTGTTGTTGTAAAAATATTCTTTCAGAGATCATATAGGTAGGAGTTTTAACATATCTTTTGTTGAGAAAAGATATTTGTTGGGATAAAATCAAGGTGTCTAGAAAATGAGTAAAAATTATATGAATCTGAAATCCTATATCAAAATTATAATTAGGTGATTCATCTTTTGATTTAATGTCAGATAGATTCATGTTTATTTGATTATCAGATTCATCACTATCAGATGCTTTTCACAAAATATCTGACTCATATTGAAGTTTATCTTCATCTAAAACTAAAACATATTCATCTTCATTGATTCCATGAATATTCATAAAATTAATCTTCTTAGATTATTTTATCTTATTAGGACATTTATTTGCATAATGATCACCTTGACAAATAAAATATTTGATAGATTTCTTTTGGAACCCATATTTTTTTTAATATCCTTCTCAGATCAAATTTCTTCTTTTAGATTTATATCTAGGCTTTCAAGGCTTATTATAAGTAAATTATTTTTCTGAGAAATATTTATAAGAATGATATTTTTTCTTCTTTTTATACTGTCTATATCTATGCACATCCATACAACCAAAACTATCATTGATAGAATTACAAAATTTTACACCAATTTGTTTATGAAATTTCATAGTTTCTTTCTGTGTCTTTCTTCCTGCACATAACCTTTCAGTGACTGCTATACTATTCTGATTTATCCTTCTAAAGAACATGGTTGGAAGATTATCACCCATAACAACATTATATTTGCTAGAAAAATATTTAAAAAATGATTCTATATACCTAATCTTGTATGCTAGATTAAAGATTTCTCTAGTATTATAGAATAAATTTTCCATATAACATATATATTCATCTAACCTAGTCATATCACACAATTTAGCTTTAATAAACTTTTATTTGTTTGCCTCTTTATCATTATCAAGTATGACAACAAATTTAGAAAGTAAAGCATTGTAGAGTGCAAAGATAGGTTCTGGATGAGTGTATATTCTTTCATGAAACACATGACCACTAGCATCCTACCATTCTATGATATTTTTTATGAACCCATTTACAATTTATTGACTAACACTGAAAAAATCTTTCTTAAGACCATGAATCTATACACTGGTCCAAGCTAACATTACATGAATTGTTTCTTTCTTTTTTTGTGGTTCACAAAAAAAATTTAGAAGAAAGGTTGAAGGTTCAATGCCCTTAATTGAGAATCTAGTGGAGGTCTAGACTTTGAATATTCTCCTATATCAAAATAACTTTCAATTTTGGTAAGTTTAATCTTAACCATTATTACTTGAAAGATCTTATCAAGATATTTTTTTAGAATCATGCAGACTTTTTGATTTAAATTTTGTGAATGATTCTCTTTATATTTTTAAAATATTTTGTCAAGAATTGATATTTTGACTGTAATCAAAATTTTTTGAGACAACAATTCCTAGCTATGACCGAGAAGTTTAGTTTACAATTTTTTTAGCTATTCTATTAGAAGTTGAAGATAGTTGTCTGATTTCTTAATGTGCTTCTTCCTATTTTGTCTCAAGAGTAACAATTTGAGTTTTCAAATCTATCTCAATAGAAACAATACTAGTTTTAAGCTGTTCTTGGCTTTGATTGATAATTTTTTTCTCAATACATCTACTTTTATTTCAACAGATTATTATTTTAGTCTAACGTTGTTGGATTCATTATCTATTTTTTGAATAAGATGAGTATGATGGATAGTAATATTATTATTCAAAATATTGATAGGCCTAGTATTTTTTTCTTTCTGATATAACTTAATACTCCTTAACATCTTAGAAACTTGATCAAGATTTTAATGTATTTCTAATACTTTATTATTTAAACATTTAGTTTCAAGATTATTATAATTTATTAACTTAACTTCTATAGACTGATCAAGACTTTTGTCAGACATTTTGAGATAATACATTTGTGCCCTATATTTTTCATTAGGTGAATATTGATTAAAATTAGTAGGCTTTGGGAATCCTTTTTATGTGTATGGTTCATCTTCCAGAGGAGTTTTCCATATATGACCTTCCTCTTCTTCTTTTTTAGTATTTTCTACAAAATTTCCTTCCATATTAATTCTTTTGGCTTCAGTAAGTACCTTCTTAATTTTTTCAAGCAATTATTGTATGGCTAAATCTCTTTTAACAATGTGAATACTTGATCGATCTAGATGACTTATGATTTTTTGGTAATTAATATAGTAATATGAATCTATTTTAGGGTAATAGAATTTCTTGAGATACAGACAATGAGGATTGATTGGAGGCAAGGGTTGATACAATTATATGTTCAACATATGGTCTTTTAAATCATTCTAAGTGTCAAATTTGATTATATATTTGTTTGGTAAATCTTTTATAAATGTAGTAAATGATAAATATTTTTTGGGCTTTTGAACAAAGTTTATGTCTACTATCTATTTTTTAAAAAACTTAAAATCTAACCAAAAAATTGATTCAACTGAGATTATCTAACTATTTTTTGTTGTGCAACACACTATGCTTTTGATTTATGTGAGAGTATGTTTTATGGTAGGGTGAAGAGTATTGGTTAGATGATACATGACCTGATATTTAATAGCAAGAGGATAAGATTTAGGGATCATATCTAATCCATGAATTTGAAAGAAAATTTTTAGTAATTTATATAGATTTTTTTCTTGATGAATGATGATTAGATAATTTAGATACATAGTTATAAAAATTGGACCATCATGAAGACCAATTCGAACACTATTTTGTAAATAAGCACTAAAGTTGGTATGTCTTCTATTAATTAAACATCCTAAAATACTGATATTTAGACATTTTTTGAATAGATGAAAAACACTAATAGTAACGGTATCAATATGCAAAAACTTATATTTAAATTGGGATTTTAATTGATGGATAGTTTTGTCATCAACTATGTTTAAGTGGTATTTATAATCATCATTCTGTTTAACTTGGATAATATTTTTAAAAACATTTATGGTGGTTTTAGCAATTAGATGAAATGGTGAAAGTTTATCATACACATTTGTGGCCTTAAGAGTTGAGAGCTTCCATTCAAGGCTAGGATTTTCTTCATTAAATTTTATAGTTCCTTCAATTGTAAAAAAAAATGAACCAATAGATATATCAGAGAGAGTACATACATCAAATGTGCCTATAGTATCCAGAGTTATCTGGTTTGATGCATCTATAGTCTTCTTATTGTCATTACTATACATATCCTCTATCATGCCTTCCTAACAACTTTACAAGATCATTCCCTTCCCTATTGTCTGAAGATGATATAGAGACAAAATACCAAAATAAAAATAAGATGGATATAGATAACAAGAGATGAAAGTGTAATTTTATTGACATTATCATTAATGATATTGATATTTATATTTGATATGAGTTTAAATATCAATTTAATAGCAATATTTGAGGACATTTATACTCTAAAGATTATTGAAAATAGTACATGATTTTGAAGGAAAAGCTTCAGTACATACTTAAATATAAAGTCATGTATCATTAATATTACAAGTATCATTATATGTACTAAATATTATTTATGTATCTATTAATAAGTGAATCATGTAATTCAACCAGAGGATCTTATGATATTTCCTATGAACCCATTTGCAATTTGCTGACTTACATTGAAAAGATCTTTCTTAAGATCATGAATCTATACACTGGCCCAAGTTAACATTAAATGAATCATTTCTTTCCTTTGTTTTGGTGGTTCATAATTAAATTTTTAGAAGAAAGGTTGAAGGTTCAATGTCCTTATTTGAAAATCTAGCGAAGGTCTAGACTTTGAAGATTATCCTATATCAAAATAATTTTCAATTTTGACATGTTCAATTTTAACCATTCCTACTTGGAAGATCTTATCAAGAGTTTTTTTAGAATTAGGTAGACTTTTTAATTTAGATTTTATGAATGATTCTCTTTGTATTTTTAAAATATTTTGCCAAGAATAAATATTTTGAGTGTAATCAATATGCTCAGAGATAACAATTTTTGACTGTGGTTGAGAATATTGTCCTCTATCTTTTAGTGAATCTAGAATATCAGAAAAAAAGATAAACTAAAATTTTAGTTTACAATTTTTCTAGCTATGCTATCAGACACTGAAGATATCTATCTAATTTCTTGATGTGCTTCTTCCTGTTTTATCTCAATAATAGAAATGAGAGTTTTCAAATCTATCTCAATAGAAACCATACTAGTCTTAAGCTGATCTTAGCTTTGACGAATAACATTTTCCTCAACAATCATATCATCTACCTTTGTTTCAATAGATTGTTATTGTAGTCTAATGCTGCTAGATTGATTATCTATTTTTTTAATAAGATAACTATGATGGGTAGTAATATTATCAATCAAAATATTGATGGCTCTAGTAATTTCTAATTGTTGATATAAATCAATACTCCTTAATATCTTAGAAACTTGATCAAGATTTTGCTATATTTCTAAAATTTTATTATTCAAATATTTAGTTTCAAGATTATTTCAATTCATTAACTTAGCTTCAGTAGATTGATCAAGACTTTTATTAGACATTCCAAGATAATACATTTGTTTCCTATATTTTCTACCAGGTGAATATTGAATGAAATCAGTAAGCTTCAGGAATATTTTTTTATGTATGATTCATCTCCCAGAGGAGTTTTCCATATATGACCTTCCTATTTTTTTTAGTCTTTTATGTAGACGTTTCTTTCATATTAATTATTTTAGCTTCAGCAAGTAACTTCTTAATTTTCTCAAGTAGTTCTTATATGGCTAAATCTCTTTTAACCATGTGAATATTGGATTGATTTGGATGACTTATATTTTTTGGAAATCAATACAATAATATGAATCTATTTGAGGGTCATGGACTTTCTTGAGATGTAGAAAGTGAAGATTGATTAGAGGCAAGGGTTGTTGTAATTGTGTGTTCAACATATGGTCTTTAAAATCATTTTGAGAGTCAAATATGATAATAGATTTGTTTGTCAAATATTTTACAAATGTAGTAAATAATAAAGATTTCTTGGACTTCTAAATAAAGTTTGTGTCTAATATCTATTTTATAATAAACTTAAGATTTGATCAAGAAATTGATTTAGTTGGGATTATTTGACTATTTTTTATTGTACAATACACCACACTTTTGCCTTACACGAGAGTATGTTTGATGACAGGGTGAAGGGTATTAGTTAGGTGATACATGACCTAATATTTAATAGTAAGAGAAAAAGATCTAGGGATCATATCTAATCCATGAGTTTGAATAAAAAGTTTCAGTAATTTATTTAAGTTTTCTTCTTGATGAATGATGACTAGATAATTTGGATACATAGTTGTGAAAATTAGACCATCATGAGACCAATTTAAATAGTGTTTTGTAAACAAGCACTAAAGTTGGTATGTCTATTATCAAGTAAACAACCTAAAATATTGATATTCATACCTCTTCTAAATAAAAATATATATCAATATTAATGGCACCAATATGTAAAAACATATATTTAAACTAAGATTTTAACTAATAGATAGTTTTGTCATCAAATATTTTTAAGTGGTATTTATAAACATATAAATATGTATAAAGTTTATGGAATCTCATTGATTAGATAAAATTATAAATTATGTCAGTATTTTAGGATACACATCTGTAGCCTTAAAACTTGGGAGTTTTCATTCAGGGCTAGGATTTTCTTCATTAAATTATTCAGTTACTTCATTTATAGAAAAGAATGAACCAACAGATATATCAAAAAGAGGATAGATATCAAATATATTTGTAGTATCTAGAATTATCTAGTTTGATGCATCCATAGTCTTCATATCATCGGTACTATATAGATCCTCTGTCACACCTTTCTCATGGATTTATAAGATCATTCCCTTCCCTATTGTCTGAAAATGATATCGAGACAAAAGACCAAAATAACAACAAGATAGATAAGGATAGTGAAAGTGTAATTTTATTGATATATCAAAGAGGTATTACAAAAGTAACATGATTTGAACATAATCCTAATAGAATATTGACATGACTCTGATACCATTAAGAATAGGATCATGCAATGGGACACACAAAGAGCTTACAAAGCTTATAAACATGAAACATATAGGAAATTAATTACAATAGACATATCATAAATAATATATTTAGGAAAAGTTTTTGATTCACAAGATCCCACAAAGAGGGCAAGCAAAGAGCATAAGTTTTTTCTTGAATTGCTATGACTCAACTACTAAGCTAAAACTCTAGACTTGACTCTAGGCATTCAATGATTATGAAATGAATAAATCATCATATTTATAAGATAAAATGAGAATATCAACAGTCAATACAAAGATGCCAAGTCAATAGATAAAAGACAAGATACCAAAAGTTAGTGGGTTGTGGGTCCACTGTGCACTGCCTAACAAGAAAAAATAAGGAATCTATTGAGATGGATGACAAGTTACCACTTTTTAAAAGTGGTGAGGTCCACAAAAAATAAGAGATGATTATCATGCCCATATTCATGATTATGGATAGACCCCATAACTAGTCTTTATATTAAATCAGTCATTATCATTGAATTCGTATTCTCTTTAAGGAGAATAATGGTTGTCATCATCAAAATCAAAGTCATTGTGGTCCATGTATAAATATGATGGAATTCTTAAGATACGACTACTAGGTGTAGGAAGAAACATAGCTTGATGACTTACAACAAATTATTATTAAAGATCTGCTAACAGTTGTGCAGGAGCTAAGCTAGCATGTAGATTAACTTATAAATTTTAAACTAAAAATATTTCAAACATAATCTTGAAAGGTATCCTTAAAGTAATAAATATATTTCTCACTTGATTTAGAGGGATATGAATAATAAGATCATCAGAAGCTTTTATTAGCATAATATAATACAAATTTTCAAAAAAGTAATCTAGTTTTTTAGAAGATGACCAAAAATTATTTGTAGCAGGGTTAAAACTTAGTCAAAAAGTAAACCATTGGATTAAGAATTTAAAACCATGCTTGTAAGAAAAATTATTAAATAGATTATATATATCAGTAATCCTTGGATTATTAGCTTCATGATATAACATTATTGTTGAACACCACCTTTTTCTATCAGGTTCTTAAAACTAAGATGTCCATGCCAAATAAGTATTATTAAGTTTTGTAGAAGCTTCATGAGATTTTTAGGTGAGTGTTAATTTCATGAGTTAACTGATTAGTAATAGACGGAGTGGATCTCTATATACGCTGATGAAATTTTTTATGAACTTCATTAATTATTACTGCCATGACTGACTATTCTGAATTATCTAAATTGAGTTCTCTAGATATAAAATTAGAAAGAAAATTCTTTTTTCTAAGAATATGATTAATAGAGAAGTCAAAATTTGACAAAAATGTTACCTATCTGGTTAATCTACTCACATATCCTTTCTTTAGATTGTTAGTAGAGTGAAGAATACTCATAAAGTAATTTAAATTAGATCTAACAAGAAATGTTTTTGATCTCAGAATGAACATAAAAGTTTGAATAGCCTTAATAACAACAAGAATTTATTTGTGAGTAGAATAATAATTTTTTTGATTCTATTTAAATTTTTTTGAAACAAATTTGCAAGGTTTTTTTGAACTATCTGACAGTCTTTCTTTAAAAATTACACCCTAATATAATTTTGAAGTATTTATTTCAATAATCTTTAGACCATTACTAGGTAAAACTAAAGTTAGCAAATTCTAACAATTTTGTTTTATCTTTTGAAAATTGTTTATCATTTCATTTGATCATACTGAAAGATTATGTATGCTCTGTAAGCTCTCTATGTGTCATGTTCATCAAGAAAAAAACATAAATAAAGTATTGAAACTTTTCATTCAAACTCATGGATTAGATATGATCCCTAGATCTTGTCCTCTTGCTATTAAATATCAATTCATGTATTTTCTAACCAATACCCTTCATCCTACCTTCAAGCATACTCTCATGTAAGGCAAAATCATGGTGTGTCACACAACAAAAATTAGTCAGATAATTTTAACTAAATCAATTTCTTGATCATATCCTAAATTTCTTAGAAAATAGATAGTAAAAATAGACTTTATTCAGAAGCCCAAGAAATATTTATCATTTATTATATCTATAAAATATTTTCCAAATAAATCTACTAATAGATTTGACTCTCAAAATTATTTAAAAGACCATATACTAAAATACAATTGTAGCAACTCTTGCCTCCAATCAATCCTCACTGTCTGCATCTCAAAAATATTCATGACCCTCAAATAGATTCAAATTACTATATTGATTGCCAAAAAATCATAAGTCATCCACATCAATCCAATATTTACATGGTTAAAAGAGATTTAAGCATACAAAAACTGCTTAAAAAGAAGAAGTTACTTACTGAAGTCAAAAGAATTAATATGGAAGGAACTTCTAGAGAAAAGACAAAAAAAGAAGAAGATGAAGGTAATATATGAAAAACTCTTTTGGAAGATGAATCATACATAGAAAAAGGATTTCCAAAGCCTGTCAATTTCAATAAATATTCACTCGATAGAAAATATAGGGCACAAATGTATTATCTTAAAATGCTTGACAAAATTCTTGATTAGTCTACAAAAGCTAAGTTAATGAATTGGAATAATATTATAACTAAATGTTTGAATAATAAATTTTCAAAAATACAACAAAATATTGATAAGGTTTCTAAGATGTTAAAGAATATTGAGTTATATCAGAAAACAATTTACTAGAGCCATCAATATTTTGAATGGTAATATCACTACCCATAATGGTAATCTTATTCAAAAAATAGATATTAAATTCAATAGCATTAGACTAAAACAACAATCTATTGAAACAAAGGTAGAAAAAACATTATTAGGCAAAGCCAAGATCAGCTTAAGACTAGTATGGTTTCTATTGAGATAGATTTTAAAAATCAAATTGCTACTCTTAAAACAAAACATGAAGAAGCATATCAAAAAATTAGAAATCTATGTTTAGCTTCTAATAATATAGCTAGAGAAATTATAAACCAAAATTCTAGCTTATATTTTATTACTGATATTCTAGATTTACTAAAAGATAAAGGACAATCTTCTCAGCCATAACTAGAAATTGTTGTCTCAAAATATAATGATTACAATTAAAATATACATTCCTAACAAAATGTTTTAAAAATATAAAGAGAATCATTCTTGAAATCTAAATCAAAAAGTCTACCTAATTCTAAAAAATCTCTTGATAAAATTTTCAAAGTAGGAATGGCTAAGATTGAACTTACTAAAACTGAAAATTATTTTGATATAAGAGAATGTTCAAAATCTAGACGTCTACTAAATTCTCAAATAAGGATATTGAACCTTCCACCTTTATTCTATAAATTCAATTGTGAACCACCAGAAAAAAGGAAAAAAATGATTTATGTAATGTTAGCTTGAGCCAGTGTATAGATTCATAGTCTTAAAAAAGATTCTTTTAGTGTTGGTCAAGAAATTGTAATTGAGTTCATAGGAAATATCAAAGAATGGTGGGATGCTAGTGGTCCAGTGTTTTATGAAAGCATATACACTCATCTAGAACCTATCTTTGCACTCTGTAATGCTTTACTTTTTAAAAAATTTAGCACAGTTGATAATGATATAGAGGCAAAAAAAACAATTTTTTTTAAATTTCAATTATGTGATATGACCAGGCTAAATGAATATATGTGCTATATGGAGAATCTATTCTATAATACTAGAAAAATCTTTAATCTAGCATACAATATTAGGTATATAGAATTATTTTTTGAATATTTTGCTACCAAATATAAAGTTGTTATAGGTGATAAATTTTCAACCACATCTTTTAAAAGGATAAATTAGAATATTAATGTAGTCAATGAAAGGTTATGTGTAGAAAGAAATGCACATAAAGAAACTATGAAGTTTCACAATTAAATTGGTGTAAAAATTTATAATTCCTTCAATGATAGTTTTTGTTGTATGGATGTACATAGATATAGATAGTATAAAAAGAAGAAGAAATCTCATTATTGTAAATGTTTCTAAAAAAAAAAATCTAATTATAATAAGCCTTGGAAGCCTAGATATAAATCTAGAAAAACAAATTGGTCTGAGAAGGATATTAACAAAAAAGAAACATGGGTTACAAAAGAAGCCTGCCAAATATTTCATCTTTCAAGATGATTATTATGCAAATAAATGACCTAATAAGATTAAAAAAATCTAATAAATTTAATATCTTAAATAACCATGGAATTCATGAAGTCATATGAATATGTTTTAATTTCAGATGAAAATGAACTTCAATATGAGTCAGATATTTTGTGAGAAGTGTCTAATAGTAATGAATTTGATAATCAAGTAAATATAAATCTCATTGACACTGAATCAAAAGATTAATCATCTAATTATGATTATGATATAAAATTTTAGATTCATATGATTTTTGCTCCTTTTCTAGATGCCTTGATTTTATCCCTATATATCTTTCTTCAAAAAAAGATATGCTAAAACTACTACCTATATGATCTCTAAAAAAATATTTTTACAACAACAAATTGTAGTTACTGATCAAAAATATTCTCTCCATTTAGCTCAACAAAAAAGGCAAAACGATATTTTGTACAAGAATTGTAGTCTAAAAACTAGAAATGTCCTCCAATTGAAGTTGTCTATCAACTTGATGCATATGATAGAGCTACTTGGTGAAGAAGTGCATCTATCAATTTTAGCTCTTCTTAGCTAAGCTCGGACTGAATTATAAAATATTATGAAAAAAAAATCTCTTAATGATGAACATGAACCCCTCTTTGAAGAATAATTGATCCAAGTTACTAATGAGATAAAATTTCATTTTGAGAGAGGGAAACCTCTCATAATAATTTAAATATATATAAGATATTAGTATATAATACTAATAATATAGTATATAAAATTTAGATTAAATGGGATAGTTTTAAACTATATAGATTAGATATCTTACTTGATATAGGTGATGATATATCTCTTGCTAGATATCATTCTATCCCTACTGATATGTGAAAAGTTGATATTCATAGGTTAATTTTCAATATAAAAAATATAGTTTCAAAATTGTCTGTAGTTATTCTTGTTATGCTTGGTGATTCTATCTAATATTTTAATATAGTACAACATGGAATGCAAATGTATGATATGATGATTGGTTCAGATAATTTGACTACTTTCTACCCTATCAAAATTCAATCATATGAAATAATTCTTGCAAAAAAATATTATCTATATAAAAAATTTAGATATGAATGTAAAATTTTTATGAAAAAAGCTAAACAAACCAGTTGATATCATATAGATACAGTAGAAGGTAAATCTTTTCCATGCTAGCATTGAACCAATAATTGAAAAAATCAAAAAGAATTATTGATTTGATAATATTTCGTCATTTGGAGATAAAAAATACATGAATGCATAATCAAATTTAAGATGGTAAATGATAGAAATGGTAAGGAAATAGAACCCAAGTTTAAGGCACATCATTTAAGAATGTCTCCTTCACTTAGATAAGAATATTTTTAGGAGATAAAATAATTAAAGGAAAAAGGTTTGATAAGAGATTATAATAGCCCTTGGGCTTGTGAAACATTTTATGTAGATAAAAGATCTGATCAATTAAAAGGTAAAAAGAGACTAGTTATAAATTATGTTCTTCTTAATAAATATGTTTTACCTGTTTAGTATCTTATTCTTTAAAAAGTTGAAATTTTGTAGAGAATAAGTGGAAGCAAAGTTTACAATAAATTTGATTTAAAATTAAGATTTTGGCAGATACAAGTAGTAGAATAGACAGATAGAAGATTTCATTTGTCACTCCATTTAGACATTATGAATGAAATGTCCTACCCTTTGGCTTCAAGATTACTCCTAACATATTTCAAAAAATGATGAATAATTTTTTTTCAACATATCCTGATTTTATCATTGTCTATATAGATGATATATTAGTCTTTTCAAAATCTCTTAAAGATCATATAAATTATTTAGAATAATTCTATCAGAGTATGTTTAACAATAGTCTAGTTCTATCTGAGAAGAAAATGTCAATTTTTAGAGATGAGATTGAGTTTTCAAGAGTTAACATAAAATCAATAGAAGTTGCAGTTTAGGTACATGTTTCAAAGAATATTAAGAATTTTTTGGATGAACTTGAAGATAAAAATTTGCTATAAATATTTTTTGGGTATGTAAACTATGTAGCAAGTTATCATTATAATATTTCACATGATAGAATTCTTCTAAATAAAAGGATAACAAAAAATCTTCTAGCATGGTCAGATGAAATGACAAAGACTGTTCAAAAGATAAAAGAAAATTGTAAAAATTTACCACCTTTAGTTTTACCTGGTAATGGTCTAAAGATTATTGAAATAGATGCTTGAAAATTATATTGGGATGTAGTTCTTAAAAAAGAAATTGTCAGATAGTTCAAAAAAACCCTACATATTTACTTTAGAAAATTTTAAACAAGATCAAAAAAGTTATCATTCTACTCACAAAGAAATTTTTGTTGTTATTAAAGCTATTCAAGATATTATATTTTTTATGAGATCATAATTTTTTTGTTAGATCTGATTTAAATAACATTATGAATATTTTTAATTCTACTAATAATATAAAAAAAGTATTTGTGAGCAAATTAATCAGGTGGGAAATATTTTTGTCAGACTTTAACTTCTCTATTAAACATATTCCTAGAAAAAAGAATTGTCTTAGTAATTTTATATCTAGAAAAATTAATTTAGATAATTCAGAATGGTCAGTCATGGTAGTAATAATTACTAAAATTCATGAAGAATTTTATCAACATATATAGAGATCCACTCCATCTATTGTTAATCAGTTAACTCATGAAATCGATGCTCTCACCAAAAAAATTTCATGAAATTTCTGCAGAACTCAATAATACTTATTTGGCATGGACATCTCAATTTAAAGAACCTGATGATAAAAGGTGGTGTTCAACAATAATGTTATATCATGAAGTTAATAATCCAAGGATTACTGATATAAATAATCTATTTAAGAATTTTTTTGGCAGACATAGTTTTGAATTTCTAATCTAATGGTTTATCTTTTGGTCAAGTTTTAACCCTGTTATAGAGAAATTTTGGTCATTTACTGAAATATTAAATTACTTATTTGAATTTTTAGAATATATTATGTTAATAAAAGCTTTTGATGATATTTCTATTTGTATCCCTCTAGATCAAGTGAAAAATATATTTATTACTTTAAGGATACCTTTTAGGATTAAGTTTATAATATTTTTGATTCAAAATTTCTAAGTTAATCTACATGCTAGCTTAGCTCCTGCACAACCGAAAGTGACTATTTATAAATGGTTCAATATAAGTCATCAAGCTATGTTTTCTTCTACACTTGGTGGTCCTATCTTAAGGATTCCACCATATTTATAAATGGACCATAGTAAATTTGATTCTGATGATGACAACCATTGTTCTCCCTAAGGAGAATATGAATTTAATTATGATGACTAATTTAATATAAAGATTAGTTATAAGGTTTGTTCATAGCCATGAATATGGGCATGATAACCATCTCTTAGTTTTTTTGGACCTCACCACTTTCAAAAAGTGGTAATCTACCGACTGTGTTGATATATTCTTTATTTTTTTCTTATTAGGCAATTTGTAGTGGGGTGATAACCCACTAACTTTTGGTATCTTACTTTTTTCTGTTGATTTAACATCTTTGTGTCAACTGTTGATCTTCTCATTTCATCTTATAAATATGAGGATTTATTCATGTTATACGCATTGAATGCATAGAGTCAAGTCTAGAGTTTTAGCCTAGTAGTTGAGTCGTAGCAAGTTAGGAAAAAGCATATGCTCTCCACTTGCCTTCTTTTTGGAATCCTATGAATCAATTTTTTCCCTAAATATATTATTTATTATATGTATATTTTTATTACTTTGATACATGTTAAGTGTATGTAAGCTCTCTATGTGTCCCATTGCATGATCATGTTCTTAAATGTATCAAAGTTATTTCATATCTAACTAGGATTTTATGATATGGTTGTTGTAATGGTATTAAAGCCATGTAATTATTCTATTAGAATTATGTTCAAATCATGTTTCTTCTATAATACCTCTCTGATATATTAATAAAATTACACTTTTATCTCTTGTTATTTGTATCTATCTTGTTATTTTGGTCTTTTGTCTCCATATCATCTTCAAACAATAAGGAAGGGAATGATCCTGTAAAGATGTGAGGAAGGCATGATAGATGATATATATAGTAATGATGATATAAAGACTATGGATGCATTAAACTAGATATTTCTAGATACTACAGGTACATTTGATATCTATAATCTCTCTGATATATCTATTGGTTTGTTATTCTTTATAAATGAAGCAACTATATAATTTAATGAAGAAAATTTTAGTCCTAAATGGAAGATTTCGACTCGTAAGGCCATATATGTGTATAATAAACTTTCAAAATTTCATCTAATTACTAAAACCACAATAAATGTTTATGAAAATGGTATCCAAGTTAAGTAGAATGATGATTATAAATACCACTTGCAAATAGTTGATGACAAAAATATCCATTAGTTAAAATCTTAGTTTAAATATAAGTTTTTGCATATTGGTGCCATTACTATTAGTGTTTTTATTTTATTCAAAAGAGTTTTAAATGTTAGTATTGTAAGATATTTACATGATAATAAACATACCAATTTTAATTCTTATTTACAAAATGTTGTTTAAACTGGTTTTCATAATGGTCTTATTTTTACAACTGTGTATCTAAATTATCTAGTCACCACTCATAAAAAAAACCTAAATAAAGTACTAAATCTTTTCTTTGAAACTCATAGATTAGATATGATGCCTAGATCTTGTCCTCTTACTATTAAATATTAGATCATATATCATCTAACCAATATGCTTCACCCTGTCATCAAGCATAATCCCACGTATGGTAAAAGTGTGGTTTGTCATGTAATAAAAAATAATTAAATAATCTTAGTTGAATTAATTTCTTGATTAGATTTTAAATCTACCAAAAAAAATAGATAGTAAATACGAACTTTGTTCAAAATCTTAAGAAATATTTATCATTTGTTACATTTGTAAAATATTTTTCAAATAAATCTATTATTATATTTGACTCTCAGAATGATTTAAAAGACTATATATTGAACATACAATTGCAACAACCCTTGCTTCTAATCAATCTTCACTATCTGCATCTCAAGAAAATATATGACCCTTAAATAGATTCATATTACTGTATTGATTGCCAGAAAATCATAAGTCATCCACATCAATCTAGTATTCACATAGTTAAAAGATATTTAGCCATACAAGAATTGCTTGAAAAAAATAAGAAGTTACTGAAGCCAAAATAATTAATATGGAAGGAACTTCTAAAGAAAAGACTAAAAAAAGAAGAGGAAGGTCATATATGGAAAGCTCCTCTAGAAGATGAATCATACATAGAAAAAGGTATTCCAAAGCCTACTGATTTTAATCAATATTCACTTGATGGAAAATATAGAGAACAAATGTATTATCTCAAAATGTTTGACAAAAATCTTGATCAGTCTATAAAAATTAAGTTAATGAATTGAAATAATCTTTCAACTAAATGTTTGAATAATAAAAATTAAAAAATACAGCAAAGTGTTGATCATATTTCTAAAATGTTAAGGAGTATTGAGTTATATCAAAAAGAAGAACTTACTACAACCATCAATGTTTTGAATAATAATATTACTACCTATCATAGTCATCTTATTCAAAAAATAGATAATGAATCCAGTAGCATTAGACTACAACAATAATCTATTGAAATAAAGGTAAATGATATGATTATTGAGGAAAAGGTTATCATTCAAAGCCAAGTTTAGCTTAAGACTAATATTATTTCTATTGAGACATGTTCAAAAACTCAAATTACTACTCTTGAGATAAAATAGAAAGAAGCACATCAAAAAATGATACAACTATCTTCAGCTTTTGATAGCATAACAAGAGAGATTGTAAACCAAAATTTTAGCTTATCTTTTATTCCTGATATTTTAGATTCACTAAAAGATAAAGGATAATATTTTAAGCCAAAACCAGAAATTGTTGTCTCAGAACATATTGATTACAGTCAAAATATCAATTCTTAGAAAAATATTTCAAAAATACAAAAAGAATCATTTAAAAAATCTAAATAAAAAAGTTTGCCTAATTCTAAAAAATCTCTTGATAAGATCTTCCAAATAGGAATGGCTAAGATTGAACCTACCAAAATTGAACATTATTTTGATATAAGAGAATCTCCAATGTCTAGACCTCCACTAGATTCTTAAATAAGGACATTGAACCTTCAACCTTTCTTCTAAAAATTCAATTGTGAACCATCATAAAAAAGAAAGAAATGATTAATACAATCTTATCTTGGGTCAGTGTAAAGATTCATGGTCTTAAGAAAGATCCTTTCAGTGTTCGTTAATAAATTATAAATGGGTTCATAAGAAATATCAAAAAATAATGGGATGCTAGTAGTCCAATGTTTTATGAAAGCATATACACTCATCCAGAACTAATATCTACACTTAGTAATGCTTTACTTTATGAAATTTTTAGCACACTTGATAATGATAAATAGGTAAATAAAATAAAGTTTTTTAAAGCCTAATTGTGTGATATGACAAGGATAGATGAATATATGTGCTATATGGAGAATCTATTCTATAATAATAGAGAAATCTTCAGCCTTTCTTTTAAAAATTCAATTATGAACTACTAGAAAAAAAGAAAAAAATGATTCATGCAATGTTAACTTAGGTGAGTGTATAGATTCATGGTCTTAAGAGAGATCCTTTCAATGTTAGTCAACAAATAAAAAATGGGTTCATAAGAAACATCAAACAATGGTAGGATGCTAAAACTCTTGAAATTGGATAATATTCATATGAATTGCATGTCTATTATAATTACTCTACTTAAAGATGTTATGAATGGTGACATGATTTAAACATAATCCTGTTCTTATTGGTGTCATTATTATTGGTATTTTCCCTTTATTTAGAAGAGGTTTGAATGTCAATATTTTATGATGTTTACTTGATAATAGACATACCAACTTTAGTGCTTGTTTACAAAATGCTATTGAAACTAATTTTCATGATGGTCCAATTTTCATAATTGTGTATCCAAATTATTCAATCACCATTCATAAAAAAAAATCTTAAATAGAGTACTAAAGATTTTACTTCAAACTCATGAATTAGATATGATCCCTAAATCTTGTCATCTTGCTATTAAATATCAGGGTATGTATCATCTAATAAATACCCTTTACCCTATCATCAAGCATACTCTCATATAAGGCAAAAGTGTGGTGTGTCGTATAATAGAAAATAGTTAGATAATCTCAATTGAATCAATTTATTGGATAGATATTAAGTTTCCCAAAAAATAGATAGTAGACAAATTTTGATCATAAACTCAAGAAATCTTTATCATTTACTACATCTATAAAAGATTTACCAAACAAATCTATTATCATATTTGACTCTCAAAATAATTTAAAAGACCATACATTGAACATATAATTGCTATAACTCTTGCCTCCAATCAATCCTTACTATTTACATTTCAATGAAGTCCATGACCCTCAAATGGATTCATATTACTATATTGATTTCTAAAAAATCATAAGTTATCCAGATCAATCTAGTATTCAAATGGTTAAAATAAATTTAGCCATACAAATTTTTTTTGAAAAAAATAAGAAATTATTTTCTCAACCCAAAATAATTAATATGGAACTTATGAAGAAAATAATGAAAAAAGAGAAGAGAAAGGTCATATATGGAAAGCTCCTTTGAGAGATGAATCATAAATAGAAAAAGGATTCTCAAAGGTTGTTGATTTCAATCAATATTCACTTGATGATAAATATAGGGAATAAATATATTATCTCAGAATGTCTACCAATTTTTTTAATCAGTCTATAGAAGTTAAGTTAATGAATTGGAATAATCTTAAAATTAAATGTTTGAATAATAAAGTTTTAGAAATAAAACAAAGTCTTGATCAGATTTCTAAGATGTTGAGTATTGAGTTATATCAAAAAAGAGAAATTACTAGAGTCATCAATGTTTTGAATGATAATATTACTACCCATCATAGTCATTTTATTCAAAAAAAGATAATGAATCTAACAGTATTAGACTACAACAATATGTTGAAAACAAAGTAGATATGATTGCTGAGGATTAAGGTTATCAGTCAAAGCTAAGATCAGCTTAAAACTAGTATGATTTTTATTGAGATAGATTTATAAACTCAAATTGATACTCTTGAGATAAAATAGGAAGAAACACATCAAGAAATCAGATAACTATTTTTAGCTTCTATAGCATAACTAGAAAAATTATAAACCAAAATTATAGATTATCTTCTATTCCTGATATTCTAGATTCACTAAAAGATAAAGGACAATCTTCTCAGCCATAGCCAAAAAAATTTGTTTCAAAACATATTGATTACATTCAAAATATTCATTCCTAGAAAAATGTTTTAAAAATACAAAGAGAATCATTTATGAAATCTAAATAAAAAAATCTGCTTGATTCTAAAAACTCTCTTGATAAGATCTTCCAAGTAGGAATAGCTAAGATGTAACTTATCAAAATTGAAGGTTATTTTGATATAAGAGATTCTTCAAAGTCTAGACCTCCACTAGATTCTTAAATAAGGACATTGAACCTTCAACATTTCTTCTAAAAATTCAATTGTGAATCACTAAAAAAAAAATAAAAAAATGATTCATGCAATGTTAGCTTGGGACAGTGTATAGATTCATGGTCTTAAGAAATATCTATTCAGTGTTAGTCAATAAATTGAAAATAGGTTTATAGGAAATATCAAAGAATGATGAGATGCTAGTAGTCCAGTGTTTCATGAAAGCATATACACTCATCTAGAACCTATCTTTGCACTCTATAATGTGTTACTTTCTAAATTTATTGGCACACTTGATAATGATAAAGAGGAAAAAAAAACAAAAAAATTTAAATCCCAATTGTGTGATATGACCAGGCTAAATGAATATATATGCTATATGTAGAATCTATTTTAATACTAGAAAAATATTTAATCTAGCAAACAATATTAGGTATACAGAATCATTTCCTGAATATTTTACTACCAAATATAAAGATGCTATAGGTGATAATATTCCAATCATGTCTTTTGAAATGATAAATCAAAATATTAAAATAGTCAATGAAAGGTTATGTATAGAAAGAAAGGTACAACAAAAACTATGAAGTTTCACAAACAAATTAGTGTAAAATTTTGTAATTCTATCAATGATAATTTTGATTGTATGGATGTGCATAGATATTGACAGTATAAAAAGAAGAATAAATCTCATTCTTACAAATATTTCTCAAAAAAAAAAATTACTTATAATAAGTCTTGGAAGCTTAGATATAAATTTAAAAAAAAAAAAAAAAATGGGTTCAAAAAGGATATTTAGAAAAAAGAAACATGAGTTCCAAAAGAAACATGTCAAATATTTCATCTATCAAGGTGATCATTATACATATATATTTCCAATTAAAGAGAAAAAAAATATAAGAAGATTAATTTTTTAATTAACCATGGAATTAATGAATATGAATGTGTTTTAGTTTCAGATGAAGATAAACTTCAATATGAGTCGGATATTTTGTGAAAACCATCTAATAGTGATAAATCTAATAATCAAGTAAATATGAATCTAGCTGATACTAAATCAAAAGATGAATCATCTGATTATGATTCTGATATAAGATTTCAAATTCATATAATTTTTTCTCTTTTTCCAAACGCTTTGAGTTTATCCCAACAAATATATTTTCTCAAAGAAAGATATGCTAAAATTCTTGCCTATATGATCTCTAAAAGAATGTTTTTAGAACAACAAATTGTAGCTACTGATCAAAAATATTCTCTCCATTTAGATCAATAAAAAAAGTAAAAATATATTTTGTCTCAAAAATTTTAGTCCAAAAACTAGAAAGCTCCTTCGATTAAAGTTGCCTATCAACTTGACACATATGATAGAGTTACTTGGTGAAAGAAGTGCATCTATCAACTTCATCTCTTCTTAGCTAAATCTTAGATTGAACTACAAAATATTTTGAAAGAAGAAGTTCTTGATGATTAATATGAACACTTATTTAAATATGAATTGCTTCAAGTAACTAATGAGATAGAATTTTATTTTTAAGAGGAGGAAACCTCTCATAATAATTCAAACATACATCAGATATCGGTATATAATACTAATAATTTAGTATGTGAAATTCAAATTAAATAAGATAGTTTTAAATTATATAGCTTGGATGTCCTACTTGATACAGGTGTTGATATCTTTCTTACTAGATATCATTCTATCCCTACTGATATGTGAAAAATTAATTTTCATAGATTAACTTTCAATACAAAAATTGTAGTTTCAAAATTGTTTGCAGTTATTCCTATTATGCTTGATAACTCTATCTATCATTTAAAGATAGTATAATATGAAATGCCAATGTATGATATGAGGATTGGTTTAGATAACTTAGCTACTTTGTACCCTATCATAATTCAACTACATAAAATAATTTTTGCACAAACATATTATTTATACAAGAAATTCATATATGAATATAGAATTCTTATGAAAGAAAAGCCAAAAAAACTAGTTGATACCAAATAGATACAATAGAAGGTAAATCTTTGCCATGCTAGCATTAAACTAATAATTAAAATACTTAAAAAAGATTTTTTCTCTGAATATCCTTTGGTATTTAGAGATATAAAAATACATGAATGTAGAATTGAATTGAAGATGGTAAATGATAGAAATGACAAAAAAATAAAACTTAAGTTTAAGGTACATCATACAGAAATATCTCCTTCACTTAGAGAAGAATATTTTCAAGAGATAAAACAATTAAAGGAATAATATTTGATAAGATATTTTAATATCCCTTGAGCTTGTGAAACATTTTATGTAAATAAAAGATCAAAGCAAATAAGGGGTAAAAAGAGACAAGTTATAAATTATGTTTTTCTTAATAAATATGTTTTACCTATTCAACATCTTATTCCTTCAAAGATCAAATTTTGTAGAGAATAAGTGGAAGCAAAGTTTAGAGTAAGTTTGATTTAAAATGAAAATTTTGGTAGATACAAATAGTAGAACAAGATAGGTACAAGACTACATTTGTTACTCCATTTGGACAATATGAATGGAATGTCCTACCCTTTGGCTTGAAGACTGATCTTAGCATATTTCAAGAAATTATGAATAAAATTTTTTTAGTATATTTTGATTTTATCATTATCTATATAGATGATATATTAGTATTTTCAAAATATCTTAAATATCAACTAAATTATCTATAACAATTTTATCAGATTGTGTTTGATAATGATTTAGTTATGTATGAAAAAAAAATGTCAATTTTCAGAGATGAGATTGAGTTTTTATGAATTACTATAAAATCAAGAGAAGTTTCAGTTCAAGTACATATTTTAAAGAATATTAAAAAAAATTATAATGCACTCAAAGATAAAAAATTGCTAATTTTTTTTTTTGGCTGTGTAAACTATGTAGTAGGTTGTTATTATAATATTGCACAAGATAAAATTACTCTAATTAAAAGGCTAACAAAGAATCCTCTAGCATGGTTAGATGAAATAATAAACACTATTTAAAAGATAAAATAAAATTGTTAGAATATGCCGCTTTTAATTTTACCTGGTAATGGTCTAAAGATTATTGAAATAGATGCTTCAAAATTATACTAAGATGTAGTTATTAAAGAATGACTATCAAATGGTTCAAAATAACTCTACATATTTTCTTCAAAATTTTTTAAATAGGCTCAAAAATTTATCATTCTACTCAGAAATAAATTTTCACTATTATTAAGGTTATTCAAGCTTTTATGTTTTTTATGAGATCAAAATAAATTCTTGTTAGATCTTATTTAAATAACTTTATGAGTATTATTATTCTACTAGTAATATAAAGAAAGGATCTATGAGCATAGTAAATATGTGGGCAAGATTTCTGTTAGACTTTGACTTCTCTGTTGAGCATATTTCTAGAAAAAAGAATTATCTTCCTGATTTTATATCCAGAGAATTTAATTTAAATAATTCAAAATGATCAATCATGATAGTAATAGTTATTGAATTTCATGAAAAAATTCATCAGCATATATAGAGATCCACTTCATCTGTTGCTAATTATTTAACTCATGAAATTGATGCTCTCACCAGAAAATCTTATGAAGCTTTTGTAGAACTCAATAAAACTCATTTGGCATGGACATATTAGTTTCAAAAACCGGATGGCAAAAAGAGATGTTCAACAATAATATTATATCATGAAGCTAATAATCTAAAGATTATTGATATAAATAATATATTAAGAATTTCATTTGCAGGCATGGTTTTGAATTCCTAATATAATGGTCTACCTTCTATCCAATTTTTAATCTTGCTATAATTTTTTGGATCATCTACTAAAATACTAGATTATTTGTTTGAATTTTTGGATTATATTATGTCAATGAAAGCTTCTGATGATCATTCTATTCCTATCCCTCCAAATCAAGTGATAAATATATTTATTGCTTTAAGAATACCTTTCAAGATTAAGTTTAAAATATTTTTAATTCAAAATTTTTAAGTTAATCTACATGCTAGCTTAGCTCCTACATAGCCCTTAGTGGCTCTTTAGAAATTGTTCACTATAATTCATCAAGCTATGTTTACTCCTAAATCTAGTAGTCATATCTTAAGGATTCCATCATCTTTATACATAGATCACACCAACTTTGATTTTGATAATGACAACCATTATTCTCCCTAAGGAGAATATGAATTCAATGATGATGACTAATCTAATATAAAGAGTAGTTACGAGGTCTATCTTTAGCTATGAATATGGGTATAATAACCCTCTCTTATTTTTTGTGGACCTCACAAATTTTAAAAGGTGGTAATCTATTGACCATGTTGATAGATTCCTTATTTTTTCTTGTTAGGCGGTGTGTAGTGGACCCATAACCCACTAACTTTTAGCATCTTACTTTTTGTCTATTAATTTGACATCTTTTTGTCGATCGTTGATCTTCTTATTTCATCCTATAAATATGAGAATTTCTTCGTGTCATAATCATTGAATGCCTAGAGTCAATTCTAGAGTTTTAGCCTAGTAGTTGAGTTGTAGCAAGTCAAGAAAAAACATATGCTCTTTTCTTACCCTCTTTATGGGATCCTATGAATCAAAAATATTTCTTAAAATGTTATTTATGATATGTCTATTGTAATTAATGTACTAAATATTGCAAGATAATCTAATATACACTCAATTCTATAATTTCATCAAAATAATCTAATATACGCTCAATTCTAATATGGTATTAATAATCAACAAATTCATCCATATATGCTTGGATTATATATTAAATATGCTTAAAAATATTTATAGCATGATCTTAATCTTAATGGTATATGATACCATTAAGAACAGGGTCGTGTAATGGGACACATAGAGAGCTTACAGAGCGTACATAAATGTAACATATAGAAAAGTAATTACAACAAACATATCATAAATAGCATATTTAGAAAAAGTTTTTGATTCACAAGATCTCACAAAAAAGACAATAAAAAAGCACACTTTTTTTTGAATTGATACAACTCAACTACTAAGCTAAAACTTTAGACTTGACTCTAGGCATTCAATGCTTATGACATAAAGAACTCCTCATATTTATAGGATGAAATAAGAAGATCAATGGTCCACACAAAGATGTTGAATCAATGGACAAAAGATAAGATGCTAAAATTTAGTGGGTTATGGGCCCACTATGCATTGCCTAATAAGAAAAAATAAGGAATCTATTGACACAACTGAAAGGTTACCACCTTTTGAAATTGGCGAGGTTTAAAAAATCAAGAAAGCATTATTGTGTCCATATTCATAGCTACAGACATACCTCATAACTAGTCTTTATATTAAATCAGTCATCATAATTGAATTCATATTCTTCTTAGGAAGAATAATGACTTTCATCATCAAAATCAAAGTCAGTGTGGTCTATGTATAAAGCTAATGGAATCCTTAAGATACGACCACTAGGTGTAGGAGGAAACATAACTTGATGACTTATAGTGAATCATTTCTAAAGCACTGCTAACAGTTGTTTAGGAGCTAAGCTACCATGTAGATTGACTTAAAATTTTTGAACTAAAAATATTTCAAACTTAATCTTGAAAGGTATCCTTAAAGAAATAAATATATTTCTCACTTGATTTGGAGGGATATGAATAAAATAATCATCAGAAGCTTTTATTGGCATAATATAATCTAAAAATTCAAATAAATAATCTGATATTTCATTAGATAACCAAAAAAAAATTGTAACAGATAAAAACTTGGTTAGAAGATAGATCATTAGATTAGGAATTCAAAACCATGTCTAAAAATTAAATTCTTAAATAAATTATTTATACCAATAATCCTTGGATTATTAGCTTTATGATATAATATTATTATTGAACACCACATTTTGCAATTAGATTCTTGAAACTAAGATTTCCATGCCATATAACTATTATTGAGTTTTGCATAAGCTTCATGAGATTTTCTGGTGAGAGAATAAATTTCATGAGTTAACTAATTAGCAATAGATGAAGTGGATCTCCATATATGCTAATGAAATTCTTCATAAATTTTAGTAACTGTTACTTCTATGGCTAATCATTCTAAATTATCTGAGTTAAATTCTCTAGATATAAAATCAGTAAGACAATTTTTTATATGCTTAACATAAAAGTCAAAGTATTATAGAAATATTTTCCATCTAATTAATCTGCTCACATATCCTTTCTTTAGATTATCAGTATAATTAAGAATACTCATAAAGTTATGTAAATCATATCTAATAAGAATTTTTTTTAATCTCACAAAAAATATAAAAGCTTGAATAGCTTTAATATCAACAAAAATTTCTTTGTGAGTAGAATGATAATTTTTTTAAGCCTATTTAAAATTTATTGAAGTAAATCTACAATATTTTTGTGAACCATCTGACATTCTTTCTTTAAGAACTACACCCCAATATAATTTTGAAACATCTATTTCAATAATCTTTAGACTATTATCAGGTAAAACTAAAGGTGGAAATTTTTGACAATTTTGTTTTATCCTTTGAACAACCTTTGCCATTTCATCTTACTATGCTAGAAGATTATTTGTCAGCGTTTTATTTAGAAAAATTCTATCCTATGCAATATTATAATAATAACTTGTTACATAGTATACATAGCCAAGAAATCTTTGTAGCAATTTTTTATCTTTGAGCTCATAAAAAAAATTAATATTCTTTAAAATATGTTCCTAAACTACAATTTCTCTTGATTTTATAGTAAAACTTAAAAACATAATCTCATCTCTGAAAACTAACATTTTTTTCTCAAATAGAACTAGACCATTTTAAAACATAAATTGATAAAATTGTTCTAGATGATTTAGATAATCTTTAATAGATTTTAAAAAGACTAATGGATCATCTATATAAACAATGAAAAAGTTAAAATATGTTGAGAAAATTTTATTCATCATTTATTAAAATATACTAGGAGCAGTCTTCAAGCCAAAGGGTAAGACATTCCATTCATATTATTCAAATGAAGTAATAAATACATTCTTGTACCTATCTTGTTATGCTACTTGTATCTACCAAAATCTTGATTTTAAATCAAACTTACTATAAACTTTGCTTCCACTTATTTTCAACAAAATTTCATCTTTTAAAAAAATAAGATGTTGAACAAGTAAAGCATATTTATTAAGAGGAATATAATTTATAACTAGTCTCATTTTACTCCTTATTTGCTCTGATCTTTTATTTACATAAAATGCTTCACAAACTCAAGGGATATTAAAATATTTTATCAATTTTTTTTCCTTTAATTACCTTATCTCTTGAAAACATTCTTCTCTAAGTGAAGGAGACATTCTTGAATGATGTGCCTTAAACTTGGGTTCTATTTCTTTATCATTTCTATCCTTTACCATCTTCAATTTGATTATGTATTCATGTATTTTTATATCTTTAAATGCCAAAGTATTTTTAGAGAAACAATCCTATTTAATTTTTTTAATTATTGGTTCAACACTAGCATGGAAAAGATTTACCTTCTATTGTATCCATCTGGTATCAATTAGTTTCTTTGGCTTTTCTTTCATAAGAATTTTGCATTCATATCTAGATTTTTTATATAAAGAATATTTTTGTACAAAAATTATTTCATGTGACTGAATTGTGATAGGGTAAAAAGTATCCAAGTTATATGAACCAATCATCATATTATACATTAGCATTTCATATTATACTATCTTAAAATGATAGATAGATATATCAAGCATAATAGGAATAACTACAGACAATTCTAAAACAACTATTTTTATATTGAAAGTTAACCTATAAAAATCAACTTTTCACATATCAGCAAGGATAGAATCATATCTGCCAAGAGAGATATCAGCACCTATATTAAGTAGGATATCCAATCTATATGGTTTAAAACCATCTTATTTAATCTAAATTTCACATACTAGATTATTAGTATTATATACTGATATCTGATGTATGTTTGAATTATTATGAGAGGTTCCTCCCCTCAAAATGAGATTCTATCTCATTAGTTATTTGGAGCAATTCTTCTTTAAAGAGGTGTTCATGTTCATTAATAAGAGCTTCTTTTTTTAGAATATCTTGTAACTTAGTCTAAGCTTCAATTAAAAAGAGCTGAAATTGATAGATGTGCTTCTTTTGCCTAGTAGTTCTATCATATGTGTCAAATTGATAGACAACTTCAACCGGAGGAGTTTTCTAGTTTTTGGACTAAAATTATTGAGACAAAATATGTTTTTGCATTTTTTATTGAGCTAAATTAAGAGAATATTTTTGCTCAGTAGCTACAATTTGTTGTTATAAAAATATTCTTTTAGAGATCATCATATAGGTAGGAGTTTTAGCATATCTTTCTTTGAAAAAAAGATATTTATTCAGATAAACTCAAGGTGTCTAAAAAAAGAGAAAAAATTATATGAATCTAAAATCTTATATTAGAATCATAATTAGATAATTCATCTTCTAATTCAATGTTAGCTAGATTCATATTTACTTAATTATCAGATTCATCACTATCAGATGCTTCTCACAAAATATCTTACTTATATTGAAGTTTATCTTCATTGATTCTATGTCTATTCAAAAAATTAATCTTCTTGAATTATTTTCACATATTAGAATATTTATTTACATAATGATCACCTTAACAAATGAAAACTTTGATAGGATTCTTTTGGAACCCATGTTTATTTTCTTTGAATATCCTTCTCAAACTAAATATCTTTTTTTAGATTTATATCTAGGCTTCTGAGGCTTATTATAGGTAATTTTTTTTCTGAAGAACATTTAAAAAAATGAGATTTTTTATTCTTTTTACACTTTCTATATCTATGCACATCCATACAACCAAAACTATCATTGATAGAATTACATAATTTTGCACCAATTTATTTTTGAAACTTTATAGTTTCTTTCTGTACCTTTCTTTTTGCACATAACCTTTCATTGACTACTTAAATATTCTGATTTATCCTTCTCAAAGATATGGTTGAAAGTTATCACCCATATCAACTTTATATTTTGAAGCAAAAATATTTAGAAAATGATTTTATATACTTAATCTTGTATGTTAGATTAAATAGTTCTCTAGTATTATAGAATAGATTCTCCATATATTCATCTGGCCTGGTCATATCACATAATTAGGCTTTAAGAAACTTTGCTTTATTTGCCTCTTTATCATTATCAAGTGTGAAAATAAATTAAAAAAAGAAAGCATTGTAGAGTGCAGAGATAAGTTCTGAATGAGTGTATATGATTTCATTAAACACTAGACCACTAACATCCCACTATTCTTTGATATTTCATATGAACCCATTTGTAATTTTTTGATTAAGACTGAAAGGATCTTTTTTAAGACCATGAATATAAACACTATCCCAAGCAAATATTGCATGAATTATTTCATTCCTTTTTTTTTTAATGGTTCACAATTGAATTTCTAGAAGAAAAGTTGAAGGTTCAATGTCCTTAATTGAGAATCTAGTGGAGGTCTAGATTTTGAAGATTCTCTTATATCAAAATAACTTTCAATTTTGACAAGTTCAATCTTAACCATTCCTACTTATAAGATCTTAACAAGATATTTTTAAGAATAAGGTAGAATTTTTTATTTAGATTTCATAAATGATTCTCTTTGTATTTTTAAAACATTTTGCCAAGAATGGATATTTTGACTATAATCAATATGTTTTGAGACAACAATTTTTGGCTGTGGATGAGAAGATTGTCCTTTATCTTTTAGTGAATGTAGAATATCATGAATAGAAGATAAGTTAGAATTTTGGTTTACAATTTCTCTAGCTATGCTATTAAAAACTGAAGATAGCTATCTGATTTCTTGATGTGCTTCTTCTTATTTTGTCTCAAGAGTAGCAATTTGAGTTTTCAAATCTATCTCAATAGAAATCATACTAGTCTTTAGTTGATCTTAGCTTTGACTGATAATCTTTTCTTCATCAATCATATCATCTACCTTTGTTTCAATAGATTTTTGTAGTCTAATGATGATGGCTTCATTATATATTTTTTGAATAAGATGACTATGATAAGTAGTAATATTATCATTCAAAACATTGATAGCTCTAGTAATTTATCCTTTCTGATATAACTCAATACTCCTTAACATCTTAGAAACCTGATCAAGACCTTGCTATATTTTTAAAACTTTATTTTTCAAATATTTAGTTGCAAGATTATTCTAATTCATTAACTTAACTTCTATAGACTGATCAAGACTTTTGTCAGTCATTTTAAGACAATACATTTATGCCCTATATTTTTCATGAAGTGAATATTAATTGAAATAAATAGGCTTTAGAATTTTTTTTTGTGTATGATTCATCTCTCAGAAGAGTTTTTTAAATATGACCTTCCTCTTCTCTTTTTTTAGTCTTTTCTACAGAAGTTCCTTTCATATTAATTCTTTTGACTTTAGCAAGTAACTTCTTATTTTTGTCAAGCAATTTTTGTATGGCTAAATCTCTTTTAACCATGTGAATACTGGATTGATCTAGATGACTTATGATTTTTTGGAAATGAATATAGTAATATGAATCTATTTGAGGGTCATAGACTTTCTTAAGATGCAGATAGTGAGGATTTATTGGAGGTAAGGGTTGTTACAATTGTATGTTCAATATATGGTCTTTTAAATCATTTTAAAAGTCAAATATGATAATAGATTTATTTGGAAAATATTTTACAGATGTAGAAAATAATAAAATTTTTAGAAGATTCTGAACAAAGTCTGTGTCTACTATCCATTTTTTGGGAAACTTCATATCTAACCAATAAATTAATTCAACTAGGAATATCTAACTATTTTGTGTTACGTGACACACCACAATTTTGCCTTGCATGGCAGTATGCTTGATGACAGGGTGAAAGGTATTAGTTAGATGATACATGAACTAATATTTAATAGCAAGAGGACAAGATCTAGAGATCATATCTAATCCATGATTTTGGAGGAAAAGCTTCATTACTTTATTTAGATTTTCTTCTCGATGAAATACAATTGGATAATTTGGATCATTCTTGATCAGGAAAAGTTAAGCAAAATAATTACAACATCAATACTCAACAATGGTATGAATATTTACATGGCTCTGTAAGCTCTCTATGTGTTCCATTACACAGTCCTATGTTGAACTACTTTTTTGGCTTTTCTTTCATAAGAATTCTGCATTCATATCTAGATTTCTTGTATAAGGAAAATTTTTGTGCATGAATTATTCTATGCGACTGAATTGTGATAGGGTAGAAAGTAACCAGGTTATCTAAACCAATCATCATATCATATATTGACATTTCATGTTGTACTTTGTTAAAATGATAGATAGTCACCAAGCACAACAAGAATAAATGTAGACAATTCTAAAACTATAGTTTTGGTATTTAAAATTGGTAAGAATTTTTACGTGGAAGATGGATGTAGTTTTATGCATCAACTAATAGAATATAGTCAGATAAACTAAACAATTCTAACTATTTTTCTATTTCAAAGAATGCAAAATATGTTTTAGAGATGGTAGAAGGTTTTGGTCCAAAATAGTGATTATTTTGCATTAGGTATATGACTAAAAGTTTCATCCCATAGATTAGAGAAAAAATGTATTAAAAACCTTTAGTTTTTGAAGAGGAAATAAAACGTCCATCTCAAAAAAAAAAAGTGAGCTGAGTATGTAGAAAACCACCCTTCCACCTACTATATCAACCAGTAAACATACCAAAAATTTAATAGGATACATCATATCTTGTGGATGAAAGTGTATAATTTCAATCACCCTAGTATCCTCAACAATACAAAGAAGGAAATAATGCATGCATCAATTGATGCTTTTGATTCTACTAGGAATAGAGAGAAAAGGTTGGAAGACTATTTATGGGGGTGTGGGAGGATATTTTATGTGACTTATATGAATATTTTCTCAATTATTTTATTTAATTTTATGTATGAATTTCATTCCTTATATGTATTGATTATAAAATTATGAGAACTTTGTTTATGAAGGTTATTTTTAAAAATAAATATTTTGATATTGTTGCTGTTACTATTGGTGTAGGTGTTATTGATGATGATGCTATTGGTTATAATTTTTGTGTTTATGTTGTGTTCATCATAATGTTGGTGTTAATATATGTGTTTAGTTTATAATTAATTTTTTATTTCTACATTGTAATGGTTTAGAGGCTAGGAGTGTTTGTATTATATGTTTTTTTGTCTATACAAGATATTAACGTTAAATTCAATGTCGAAGTAATTAATATTTATACTGATTATATAATAGAATATATGTACTTATAACTATAATAATTCAGTAGTTTCTCTTGTATACATAATGTTTTATATGAATTGGTTAACAATCTAGATGCTAGTGACAAAATGGTGTCCATTAAAGATGCTCAAAAAGGGAGAATATATGTTTCTAATAAAGTTGGTTGAAAGACCTGAATCACCCTAGATGATCACAAGGATAATCATAAAAATAAGAGAATTTGTAATGATAGCCTATGATCAGCAACACAAATATAATAATAGTGTTCTTCAATAATTACATGAGAAAGATGCTATTTTTAAGTCAATTTCATGATAAACAAAGTCAAGATGGATTCTAAAATAATAATAAATCAATATTTTGGAATCCATATTAAATTATTGAATGGTGATACTAGTAGAGATGAAATAAAATAAATTATAAGACTTTACATCCCTGAACATCTGCACAAATTACATAACCTTAGTATCAATACCCTCTAAATAAATTAGGAGAAAAATTTATTTGCATATAATATGAAATAGGCTTTTATCTATTTGTACATACTATCCCCAAGGTGCTCTACATGTATTAAGATTCACATTATATATATTAAATATCATGTTACATATATATGGAATGTTTGAAAAATTAAATCTCCTCTTCAAGATCACTAGTCTTCACTGATATTATATTTTACAAGGTTTTATGTTGCAAGCAAAAGTTGAATATATATATTTATGTTGAAACAATATGTTTAAATCAGTTTTTTTTTAATATCTTTTTTATTATAAGGTTATTAATTAATGTAGACATCTCAAAGAATATTTTTTATAATTGGGGATCTACATTTTTACTCAATTAAGACTTATTATGTAGTAAATCAAGTCATTATTATTTTTACATCTTAAAAGTCTATAATAACATTATGATTATGTAACCATATTATTTAATACTAGAAATAAATGATTTTAATTTTATAACATCATTTTTTTTAATCAATTGAGATTTATTATGTGATAAATTAGGCTATTATAATAATGAAGGTTTATAAACATTATGACTATGTAACCATATTATTTAATGAACTATAAATAGATTTTTTTTTAAAAATCTCTTTAATTATAAGGTTATCCATCAATGTAGATACATGAGAGGATAGAATATTTCTTATAATTAGGGATCCATATTTTTATTGAATTGAGATTTATTATGTGGTAAATTAGACCATTATTATTTTTACATTTGAAAGGTCTATAAATATTGTGATTATGTAACCATAATATTTAATGAACTAGAAATAGATACTTTTAATTGCAACATAATTTTTTTTACTAAATATATAATTATTAATTAGTCCCTCTCATATCTATAATTCATGACTATGGAGTATAATTAGTATTTGAATAATTTCAATAATTTATGAGAGTACTAGTTAAGTTGTACTTAATTTCACCATGACAAAAAAATTAAGGTTATAAGATCACAAGTCCACAAGATCCCACAACAATCCATATTATTATTTTTTATTAAAATGTTTGTGATTTCTACCGTTTATATATATATATATATATATATATAATAAAACCACCTTTTAACTGGTTGTAACTTAAAATTTAAAAATAAATGATGTTTTAACTTGTTAGAGAAATATTTCTTAACCGAATTTATGTTTTAAATATTTATACAAAATTTATACTTTATTTAAAATGGGTCTGTTTTATAAATTATCGTGTCTTATTTAGAATTTTATTAAACCTATACACACACGTTCATAAATTCTATGTGGTGGGTTTGTGTTAACCTAAATCCAGTTTTATATGTCACTGTCACACAAACAGCCTCAATCATGATTAATCTTTCATATGCTTGATCAATTCTTGATAAGTAGAGAAAATGTGTTTGATTATAAGTGCTTTCTTATTTGTTTTATTTTTGAATATAAATGTAGTTAATAACTAATAAACTTACATGTTTTATTGAGGAAAGTTCATACATGTAGCTATTTTATTTTTTTATTGACAATCAGATTAAATTATCATAGATACCTATATAAAATGTTACATATCATAGCTTGACCATAAACATGAGATAAAAACATAGTTCTCATTTTAAATATTTCATACATATATACTTTATTGGAAAGAACACATAGATCAAAAAATGGACACCCAAGTGGAAAAGTTCTATAGCATCAAAAATTATAAATTAGGGTATATATATATATATATATATATATATATATATATATATATATATATATATATTTCTTTTTAAAAAAGATAATGTAAATGTTCAATGTAAAATAGTTGTATTACATAATTAAATTCTATATATTATGATTATAATTAATCACAATATATATTTTATATTTTATGGATTATTTGAAAAACATATAATGATATCAAAGCTTTTACCAAAAAATTAAAATAAGAGAGTTATCCTAATAAAAGATATTGAGATTGTTTTTAAATTATTAATATTTGTGATATTTTTCTCAAAAGATTTTTGTGTCGTGTTAAGATGAATCCATAAGTATTTCATGGAATTTTGGATTTAATAATCATTAGTAGGGAGTGTACGTAGAAGTGTCTATGAAAATTGATGAGGATACATTATTATCTCATGGCATTGAGTTAAATATTATCAAATATTAAGATAATAAGAAACTATTACGATATGAATATACTTAATGAGATGGGTAGAGTATTCCATTGTTAACTTATATGAGACAAAAATAACCTTGTGACATAGAGAAAAACTTCATAATTCTTTTAAAAGAGTAATAAATTTTAATAAACTTGCTATCATTGAGGAAAAATCTAAAATGTCTCTGGCTTGTTGCAAATTTTAATTGGTAATGAAATAAATAATTGTTTAATTAGTGAAATAATATTATCTTAGGTATAAATAGAATATAATAGGACACCAATTGTTAGACTAACAATGTTCTCTCATACTAAATTTTAATGTATTCTATATTATATTTATACTTATTTATAAAGAATAAAATAATATGATTATTTAAATATATATTAAAATTTTAATTAATACAAAATCATAATCATAAAAAATTTAATTGATAACAAAAAATATTAAATTTATTTTACTAAATCGAAAGAAAACTTATATATTTTTACCTGTAAAAAGATTAAACTAGTTTCTACATTTCATCCATGTGGTTTTTCCATATTGATATGTCAAAATGATTCTACCATATTAAACATCAATAAATATTATATTTTTTTAAGAAAAAAAAAATCATTTAAAAAAAAATATAATTCATACCATTATACCTTGCAATCAACTCATGCACTTGTGTTAGAGTTCCTTAACAAATGAATTCTTACTATATTGAGTGATAGTTATATGCAGGATCAATATACTCCATTTCAAATATTTAGTGAATGGAGAACACAAAAGTGTAAATTGAGGATTTAGTGAAATTTAAATGATTCTTATATGAAATGTGAAGTTAAAAGATATGTTACATGCTCCAAAAGATTCCAAAACACCACCTTGATTAGATTACATCATTGGCTTGCTAGGCCTTAAAACTATAGACTAACCCATATTTTCATTGCATGTGACATTCACTTTAGATTCATAAATTGAATGTGGAGGTGAACGAAGGGGAGCTGTGGATTCATGTGTTCAATGCAACGCTGGAGGCTGGATTTACTCCCAAGTCGTGGATAGACTATCTCTATCTCACCGGTGGAGGGACGCTATCTAATGCCAGGCTTTCCGCCATGGCCCCCAGATCAACAATGTTACCAACTCGAAGTCGTTGCAGGTAAACAGAACTCTCATGGTTTGTTTCCTCTTTTTTTCTTTGACAAGTAGGTACCTTTGTTAACCTATGATCCACTTACGGTTCAGGGAAAGGTGACGTATTGACCTGTTCGAAAGGACACAATGCCCAGTTATTTCACGCAGTGCTCGGCGGGCTAGGGCAGTTCGGCATCATTACCAAAGCTCGGATTGCTCTCGAGCCTGCACCTCAGAGAGTGCGTACTTACCAACTAAAATTACTAACTGGTAAAAATTCTTTTCTTTCGCAAAATTATGCTAAACAATTTTATTTTTTGTTTTGTAATTGATTCAACAGGTGAAATGGATAAGAGTGCTGTATTCAGACTTCAAAACGTTCACCCGAGATCAGGAGCATCTAATCTCCCGCTCGGACGAGGGCAACCTTGCGTTCGATTATGTTGAAGGATTTGTAAATGTAAACAACGAAAGATTGCTCAGCAATTGGAGATCTTCGTTTTTCTCGCCTCAGAATCCAGTGAAAGTCAGTAGCCTAAACACCACAGGCCGCGTCTTATACTGCTTGGAAATGACTCTCAATTGCATGCACGACGATTCGAATAAGACCGATGAGGTACTGCTACATTACAGTTACAACATTGTATAGTCCAAGTTCCAACTGTAAATATGGCTTATTTCGTAACGAACACATTGTATTCTCCAAATTACACACACATTGTATTGTCCAAATCTCGTGTAGCTTCTTTGTTTTAGATGATGGACCAATTTGTGCCCCAAGTTGTAACAATCGATTAATTTAGAAAACCATACATTTTCGTTCTGGGTGTCGTTTTTTTAAAGCGCACAGTCGATCGGAAACGTGAAAAGTCAATACACCTTTTCTTTTTTCACGACTACGCGATTCGATCGGCATGTCTAGAGGATACTGATCCGTTCTGTGAACTCTAGGCCCTGCCCGTCTCTGTTTCCTCCCATCAGTAAACTGAAAGTCCTCTTCAAACAAGCCTTGCCGTCCTGCTGCTCGACCCCAACTTGATCTCTGGGTCGAGACGAAACGCGCTCAGAAAAAGTCCTTACAAACGGGGCCGGATTCATAGAAATGCTCCCCCATCTTTCCGATCTCGTTCTTTGCTCTCCATCGCCGACGGAACCGCACGGCACAGAGCACACGGGCGAGGCATTAGAACCGGACGGCTCCTTCGAGTGATGGTTGGCTACGAAGCTGCAACTCTTGTGCAACCCGGGCTTCAGCCCGCCGGGCGTGGCGATGTACCACTCCGTCTGTTGCTCCAACTCCTTCCGGACCCTTACCAACGACTGCCTCATCGAATCGTGGCTCGACTCCCAGGTCCCATCCTTTTCTTCATCATTTGGAATATCTCTGCGGATGCCCTCGTTGTCGATATCGATCGTGACCTGGTCTGGGGGCGTCTGCGGCTCGACGACCCCGAAGTGGGGTTGGATTCCTCCGCTGGCAGAAGGCTGCTCCGGCACACCGGCCAGGTGGTGTGCGAGGAGAGCCACATGTCGATCCACTCCGGATGAAATGCGTGGCTGCATTTGGGAAGCAACCGTACCATCTCCTTGTCCTCGAAGTCGCTGAGGCACACCGAGCACTCGGATCCCTTGGGCTGGGCTTTTAGCCCCTTCACCTTGGTTGATAGGATCATAAATTGTGTGCCATAACACGATCAAAATATTTTAATATTCTGTAATCACCATTTATTTGAAATAAATAAAAATAAATTTAAAAAAATATATAATAATTATTACATTTTATGATAAACATGTGGAAAGTTCCCACAATTATAATAAAAAATGATGTAAAATATGATATTCACATAAATTGTGAAGAATTAGATACAATGAAAAGAAAAAGGGAATATATAGTGATGAATAAATTTAATCAAAATTGATGCAAAAAAATAGGTCAAATTTTCGGAGGCTATAACTTTTGGTTCATAGTTATGTTTGAACTTTTACGCGTCAAAATAATCATCTCGAAAAGTTCATTGCTGCCATAAGCTACACTTTCCACTTAAAAGCATTTTTTGAAACTTTTTGGAGATCAAACAAGACCATCTGGGGGACCAAAATACAGTTTAATGATTTTTTTTGAGATTTTTTTATTTTTATAAATTTTATATTTTATGACTGGATGTGAACTTTAGTTGAAATTCATTCTATAGGCTAATTTTAGTGTTCAGAGTATTTTAGAAGATTTTTAGAGCTACATGCATTTATATGCGAAACTTGCTAAACATAGCAACTGCTAAGAATAGATTTTTTTTTTAGATTTTAGTTTTTAATGAATCCGAAAACTATCAAAACAAATAAATTACCAATAGATCAATATCTTGAAACAATACTCAAAATTGATTCATATCGAATGATTTAAAATAATTACAAACCCAAACCATGCTTAAATAAGCATAAACTTAAAAATTAGAATTTACATGCAAAATTTTATAAAAAAAAACTAAAACCTAAAAAAATGTTTATTTTTAGGAGCTACTATTTATAGTAATTTCGCATGCCAGGGTGCATGTCTCTAAAAATCTCTCTAAATATCCTAAACACTATAATTAGATTATGGGATGAAATTCAATTGAAGTTAATGTTCAGTTCTAAAAATATACAATTTTTAAAAATAAAAAAATCTCAAAAAAATAATTAAATCAAAATTTCAAACCCACAAATGATTATCTATGGCCTACGAAAAATATCAAAAACATTCCTAGGCAAGTAGAACTTCCTAGGACAACAAATAATTTTTTTAGATGGTCGTTTTGGTATGTGGAAGAGCTCAAATGGAGCTACGGGTCAAAGTTATGACCTCGAGAAGGTTGGCCTTTTTTCTGCATCATTTTTCTCTAGTTGAAAACAACTCAGCTCCTACAAGTTGCCCTAATTATACTGCTATCATTTTTACTCATCAATCTTCTTCATCTCCCATTCTGTAATCCAAGTGTTGTCTTCTTTCTGCAATCCTTCCCACTGCACTAAATCCATGTTATAATTCCCTTTCCTTGTGCTCACCATCTTCATATCCAAAACCTGCACTATCTTTTCCTTCTTCTTCTTTAGAACCTAATGTTCACAATTCACTTCATCATATTCATCACCTTCATCATCTTCTCAATGGAATTTATATATATCTAAAACATTAAATCCTAGAGATATATCAAAATTCTATGGTAAACTCACCTCATAAGCATTGCTATTGATTTTCTTCATAAATATGCATGGTCCAATTTTTTTGTACTTCAATTTGTTGTATGTGCTTTTTGAAAATCGTTCTTTCTTCAAGTAAACAATTACCAACTCTCATTCAAATACCTTGGATTTTCTTCTGACATCTGTTGCTACTTTATATTTCTTATTACTTTCCTACAAATTTCTTCTTACTCCATCTTACAACTGCTACATATACTCCGCCAATACTTTTTTTATCATCACTAATTCGTTCCACAATCGATAATTGTACCAAATCTAAAATACTCATAAAATTTCTATCATAAATAATTTAAAAATGTGACTTTCATGTTGATCTATTCACATAATTGTTAAATGCAAACTTAGCTTGTGGTAAAGCCAAGTCCCATTGCTTAGGTTTCTCTCCTACTATGCATCTCAACAAATTTTTTAAGCTCCTATTCACAACTTCTGTCTATCCATCTATTTGTGGGTGATATGCACTACTGAATTGTAGCTTAGTACACATCTTCCATAAAATGTTCAAAAAAAGATTGAAATTTTATGTCCTTATCTAAAGTAATAATTTTTGAAACACCATGTAATCTCACAATATCCTTAAAAATAATTATGTGACACTAATAGAATCATTGGTCTTCTTGCATACAATGAAATAAACCATTTTAAAAAAAATTATCTATAATAACAAAAATTGAATCATTACTTCTTTGTGTGTTTGACAATCACAACACAAAGTCTATAGTCAAATCTATCCATGGTCCTCTTGACGCTGATAATGGCATGTATAGTCCAGTATTTTATGCATGTCCTTTACTCACCTAACATATTCTACACTTTGAAACATACTTTATCATATCTCTCTTCATCTTTGGTAAAAAATACTTTTCTTCCACCAAAGCTATATTATTTCGTCTTATCAAAATGTCTAGCCAAACAATCGCTATCTAATTCTCTTATTATATTGTCTTGTAGAGACCCAACTGGAATGCACAATTATTTAACTTTGAAGAGATAACCTTCTTGTATAAGATACTCATCATGAATAACATATGTCTCGCATATTAATATATTCTTGCACTGATCGTCTACCTTGCTAAAATATGGGTCAATATCATCTAATTTTTTGATAGCTTCAAATCCAACTACTTCAATCACCACAGTAGTTAACAATACTCTTTTATTCAATGCATCAATTACTTGATTCTATTTTCTTGATTTATATTTCAACAAAAAAATATACCCCTGTAATAAATAAACTCACATTCCATACCTACTATTCAACTTCTTTTATGTATTCACATACTTCAAATCCTCATTATCTGTAAATATGATAAACTCATTAGGCAACAGGTAATGCCTCCAATGTCTTAATGCTTATACAATTGCACAAAGTTTAACATAGTAAGTATAATACTTTGTTCTTACCTCATTTAAGTTATCACTGAAATATGTTATTGGATTTCGTTCTTGACTCAACATAGTACCAATTCCTAGAAATAAAGCATCACAATCAACCCCAAACACTTTGTTAAAATATGGTAATAATATAGTTGATCTTTCTTTAATCCTATTTTAAGAAAATTCAAATCTTTATGTGGCTTCTCTAGTCCATGTAAATCCTTTCCCTCTCATGTAATCTATTATTGGTGTCAAAATACCACTAAAATTTTTAATAATTTTTTTATAAAAAGTTGCTAAACCATGGAAAATTTTTACATCTATAATGGAAAATCAAATAAATTAGACGTTGAATATCTCTTTTTGTTAGTAAACCATTTGGTAACTTAACAAACATAACATCTACATATTCTTTCAAAAAAAATTCTATTTCTTTTGGTATTGACACCATTTCTGCATTCTCATTCTTTGCTACTAATATATAAAAACCTACTACCTTCATATTTTGGATAAATTATTTTGTAGAGAGCATACTTTCTATATTTTCTTCCTCTTTAAGAGGTAACAAAACTACCTTTGTATCATAGTTTCAAAAAGTGTACATATTCTTTGCTCCATCATAAATTACTTTCTTGTCAAAATGTAATGGTCTCCCCAATAACAAATGGCATGAATCCATTGGAATAACATCACACCATATTTCATCATTATAATTTTTTCTTATATAAAAATTGATTAAACACTTTTTATCTATTGTAAGTTCATTCTTTTTCCTAAACCATGAAATCCAATAAGGATTAGGATGTTTTTCACATTACAAATTTAATTTTTCTATCAGTTTTTTAGAAACTATATTTTTACAACTACCACCATCTATAATTACTTTGCATACCTTTCCACCTAAAGTACATCTTGTTCAAAAAATATTTGATCACAGGCATACATCACCACCTTATTTATTGTGAACTTGTTCCATCATTGGAATGATCATTATTCTTCTCATCATGAGATTCTCTTCAACATTTGTAGGTTTAACTTTAATATTTTGATTTTCTATCTTAGCCTCAATTAGATTCACTCTTAGGCGATCTTTTTGCCTCCTTTCTTGATCTTGATAGTGTGGACACTCAAATTCTCTATGCCCTCATTCTCCACACCTAAAATAGATATAAGATCTGCGCTAATTCAGAAACCATCTTTTTCTAGCACCACTATAACCTCATCCTCTCTAAAATCTTCATCCTTTTTATTAGTATTGAAACCCTTATATATTGTCATCTTTTTGTTCTGCACCACGTGATGATTCACTTATATTGGTATTTGAACCACCTTTAGTGGCATTTGTTAGGACTTGTTCCAAAGTCTTAACGTTAGGTTAGTTTTTTGGTAGAAAATAATTACTATTGTAAATGGGGCATGCATCTTTTATAAATACACCCCCATAAAATAAATAAACTTAGTTTAATTGTTAGGTAGTTTTTATGTTTTATGTTTATTAATTAGATTTGTTTTACGGGTTGTTTTCCCATATTTAGTTGGTTATTGGATTAGTTGTTTTTACCGGTCATTGGTAAAAACTATATAAATCCATATTTGCTTTGTGAAAGGGTTAACGGAGTAAAGGCACCCTTATGTACTTATTTTTTTTAAATTAATAAAATACTTGTGCACTCGCACTAAGCGGGGACAAGGTTCAATATATTTTGATCCTAGAGTTATCAGTGGTATCAGAGCATGGTTGGGAGCACGGTGAATTCGAAGGAGGAAGGTGTGATTTCTTTTGGCATGAAAATAAGGTATGCCATATAGTTTGGTTTAAATATTTTGAAAAAATATTAAATCATTTTAATTTTTCAAAAATTATTTATATTTAAACCTGTATTTTCCATATACCACTGTCTATTTTTTTTTGGATCATTCATACTCCATTTTTCTTCTGTTAAGCCTCCTCATTTGGCATAAAAATGAATTTTAGCATTTAAATGTTATTAATTCATTATTTTTGAGCCAAAATTAGATTTGTACGGCCTTTTATCTGAGAAAACATCTAAAACTTTTCATTAATGGCTGTCATTATGAGTATAACATTCATTTCTGTGGAAAACCTCTGAAAAACATCAACAAATAGCATTTAAAACCTCTATTGTTGCATTTTTAATTAAAAATCTAGAAATACTAGACTTGTACAGCCTGTTGTACGGCCTTTCCAATGCCCAAGCTTGTTTTTGATTCATTCACTACAAAAGATACCTTAAAAAATTGCAAAAACACTGTCAAAATCATTTTTTAGCAGCCTGTACAGATTTGTACGACTTAGGTGAGAGAGAGCAGGCGGAGAAAAAGTTTCCAGCAGCAACCATGGCATCCTAGGCAAGCATGGCACTGGAATAAAGTTTAGAAATTATTTTTTGCTGTTCTAAAGTTTTATTTTTCAAAAATTTGCTGTGGAGGGCCCACCTGGGAGAAAGCTTGAAGTGAAGGCTGTCAAATAAAAAAAAGAAAGGGAAAAAGAATTTATTTATTTACATTCTCATGTAATTTTTTTTTAAATTTTCCCTCATACATAGAAATCTGGTATAAATTTAAATTTCTGAGTATAACATTTTGTAAATACTCTTAGAGTAATTGGTTAAGCCTATTTTGCTAAAAGCTTGCAAGGGAGGAGGTCAAGGGTTCAAATCCCTTTTTGGAGAAAGTTTATTTTTGCCTTGGAATATACTTTTTTGAAAAAGAAATATTATCTTTTAATTCTGAATATTGTAAAACACATACTTATTGTATTGTGTTATTTATTTTTCAAAAAAGGGGTGAAATTCAATCTTTTTTCTTTCGCATTGTTGTGGTGAGATAAGGGTGTAATTGTTGAAATAAGGTTGTAATTTGGCGAAATAAGGGTGTAATCATTATTTTGGTGTGGTTAAGTGCAAAAACCATCAAAAATACTTATTTATTTTTTTACGCTTTACGCGGAGGTTAAGTGCAAAACCCCGTAGAAGCAGTGTCTTGTGCAGTGAGTGTGATATTTGTTTCATTTCTTTCACATTTTGTCACATGTTTTTCTACTGTACTTAATTTCATTTCAAAAATGCCAAAAATTCAAAATTTGCTTTCAGATGGTGATAGATTAACAATTTCTAATTATTCAGATTGAAAACGATTGATGGAGGCTTCACTAGTGTTTAATGAGTTATGGGATATTGTTAAGAATGAAAATCCCACATTGCCAACAGAGTAGGCTAAATTAGATATTTTCAATTTATGTGATTCTAAGGCCTTAGCTCTCATTAAATTTTGTTGTACTCGTGATACGTATGTTCATATTGAAAATTCTCCTCATAGTTACACTGCATGGAAAACATTGTCAGATTTGTATGATAAGAAACCTAAGCATAAGAAGATAGATATTCATATGCATTTATTTACTTTGTCATTAGATGAGGATGGGGATATGGGAGAATATATGTCTAAGTTAAAAAATATCACTACTGAGTACACTATGGCTGGTTTTGGAAAACTAGATGATGACCTCATAGTTACTGCTACTTTGAAAGGACTACCAGGGTCCTATAGAAATTTTGTTGAAATGTTGCATGTCTCTGAAAAGATCACAGGCATCACCTTTGATAAGTTGGCTGAGTTGCTCATCCAACATGACCTCTCTCTACCCAAGAAATCCAAGAAAACTGAAGAAGCCCATGTTTTAGAGTCAAAGCCTAGTTCATCTTCATCTGGGCATCAAAACAATAGAGGAAACAGTTAGAGAGGGGGTCAAGGTTACAGAGGAGTCAGATATCAAAACAGAGGTAGGGGTCATTCAAATAATCAACAATCTAATCAATCACATTCACATGAAACAAGTGATCGAGGACATGGTCACAATTCATATAGGGGCAGAGGTCGAGGTAGATCTGACATTCAGTGTCATAGATGTGGAAAATTTGGTCACATTGCCTCACAATGTAGGATTCCTTTTAATAAAATTCAGAGGCCACAAAAATCAACTAAGACTAACTCTGCTCAGTATGTCGATCATGACTATGATGAATCTAGTAATGTTGCCCATGAATTTGCATTTACTTCTTTGGGGCACATTGATTATGTTGAATATGAGGCTAGAGATGAGCTCACAGATGTATGGGTTTTAGACACAGGAGCAACCAAACACATGACATTTAGGAGAGATTTCTTTTGGTCTTATAAGGAAGCTTCTCTCTCTCTCCAATTGCCTTAGCAGATAAGTCTATGCATACACCACTAGGACTTGGTTCTATTCGAATTCTTCTTCCTAATGGGTCTATAAAATACTTGGAGGATGTTTGGTATGTTCCCACATTGAAGAAACACTTACTTTCTTTGGTAACTATTCGAAAGAAAGGTTATCAAATTGTGCTTGAAAATGGGCTCATTTACATCAATTCAGTGAAGGATAATTATAAAACCATGTATACAGGATATGAAGATGGAAACTTGGTTAGATTGCATTGTAAGGTGCTTCCTCCCAATATAGAACTTGAAGTAGTTGTTGATACAGGTACAAGTACTATGTCTACACAGTGGTTATGGCATCTCTGCTATGGACATTTGAATATCCACTCTTTAGTGGATTTGCAGAGATATGGTATGGTGAATGGGTTGCCCACTTTTTGCAAAGATAGTATTCTTTGTGAGTCATGTGTTTTGGGCAAACAAAATCGGGAAAATTTTCCTAAACAGTCATCTTGGAGAGCTAACAGATGTTTACAGTTAGTTCATAGTGATGTATGTGACATGAAAAAGTCATCCATTGGTGGGTGTAGATACTTTGTCGTGTTTATTGATGACTTTTCTAGGATGACTTGGGTATTCTTTATGAAAAACAAATCTGAAGTTTTTGCTAAGTTTATTGATTGGTTACACTTAGTCAAAAAAGAAACAGGTTCACATTTGGCCACTTTTCATTCAGATAATGGAGGTGAGTATACCTCTAATGAATTTTTAGACTATTGTCGAGAACATGAAATTCATCAACAATATAGTAATGATTATACTCCACAACAAAATGGAGTATCTGAACGAATGAATAGAACTTTAGAGGGCACAACATGTGCCATGTTGCACTATAAACAACGCGATGATAAATTTTGGGCCGAAGCCGTTGGTACTGCAGTGTATTTGAGAAACAGGTCCCCCCACAGTTGCACTTTTGGGACAAACTCCATATGAGGCATGGTATGGGTTTAAACCCAAAGTTAAACACTTGAAAGTGTTTGGATGTCTTTGTTTTGCTTTGGTTCCTCCTAAACATAGAACTAAGTTGGAACCACGAAGTCGAAAATGCATCTTTCTTGGTTATTCTGAAGATAAAAAGGGGTTTCGTTTGCTTGCACAGGATTCAGGCAAATTCATAGTGAGTCGAGATGTAATATTTGATGAATTTGGGACTATGAACACTGCAGAGATTGATTATCAACTTGATAGATTAGAGAGGAAAAATGCAAAAAGAGATAAGGGTTTGAATAATTGGGATAACTCTTCGAAGTTATGGTATGAGACTCAAATTCCTTCACTTTCCTCTCCTTCATCTACAAGTTCACAGGTTGATGACTTAGAAATTGTTGAAAATTCTCTAAGTCCCCCATCGAATGATACACCTAATCAGAATTCTGGAGTCCCTGATTTGAATAATTTGTGTAAGTATCCAAAATGGGCTGAAAGTACTTTTTTTGACTTGACAGCAGATGACGTTGGTTTAACAGGGCTCAAGAATTCTCAAAAATAGGTGAACTATGCTATGGTTGTTACTACTTCTTCCACTGAGCCATCCACTTTTGAGGAGACATCTACTGAACATGTTTGGCAAGAGGTAATGAAATGTGAGTATGATTCCATACTTAACAATAATACATGGGTTTTAGTTGATCCTCCTCCACATGTTAAACCCATCGGATGTAAATGGGTTTATAGGACTAAGTATAAATCAAATGGATCCATTGATAAACATAAGGCATGACTTGTTGCCAAAGGATATGCACAACAAGAAGGTATTGATTATGAGGAAACATTTGCACCAACTGCCAAATGGCACCCTATTCGTATGGTACTTGCCTTAGCAGCACAAAATGGTTGGAAAGTACATCAATTGGATGTTAAAAGTGCTTTTTTAAATGGTGATTTACAGGAAGAAGTCTATATGAAACAACCTCAGGGTTTTGAACTGGTGGGTGTTGAACACAAAGTGTGTAAATTGACAAAAGCTTTGTATGGGCTCAAATAGGCACCCAGGGCTTGGTATGAGAAAATGGATTCATACTTGAAATCCATTGGTTTTCATCGCAGTGAATCAGATGATACTCTCTATTTTTGAGTGCAGGGTAAGAAAATGGTGATATTATTTCTCTATGTTGATGACTTGTTTATTGCAGGTAATGATGAAAATCATAACAAGTCTGTGAAGAAGGAATTAAAAGATGGGTTTGAGATGATAGATCTTGGACTTCTTCACTACTATCTAGACATAGAGGTAACTCAGAAAGAGCATAGTATTTTCATTTCACAAACTAAGTATATTTCTGAGTTATTAGAGAGGTTTGGCATGAGTGATTGCAAACCTGCCCTCACTCCCATGGAAAGTAACTTGAAATTGTCTAAGGATGATAGCATTGCCTTTTTTGATGGCACAACATATAGACAATTGGTGGGAGGTTTGATATATTTGATGACTACCAGGCCTGATATTTTATTTTCAGTTGGAATTTTATCTATTTTTATGCATGAGCCTAGAGAAATTCATTGGCATGCAGCAAAATGAGTACTTCATTACCTTCAGGGAACAAAAACATATGGCCTTGAATACCGCCGCAACAAGAACTTCAAACTTGTTGGATATTGTGATGTAGATTTTGGCAGATGTGTGGATGACAGAGTGTCAACCACATGATACACTATGCATATGGGTTCAACTGCCATTGCTTGGTGTTGTAAGAAGCAGGATACAGTGGCAAATTCATCAGCAGAATCAGAGTATATTGCAGCATGGGATGCTTCTAGAGAAATTGTTTACCTTCATCGTATTCTTGAAGATCTTCAAGTTTCTCAGTTTGCTCCTACACAGTTATACATTTATAATCAGAGTGCAATCAAGATGTCCAAGAATCCAGTGTTTCATGCCAAAACAAAACATATGGATGTCAAATATCATTATCTTTGAATGTTGGTGGCAAAGAAAATTCTTGATCCAATATATTGCCCAACTGTCGATCAGAGAGCTGATATCTTCACAAAACCCCTTGACAGAATCAAATTTGAAAAATTCAAAAAAAATGCTTGGTATGTGTCCAAAGACCTGACTTTGGATCATAGGGGGGTTTGTTAGGACTTGTTCCAAAGTCTTAATGTTAGGTTAGTTTTTTGGTAGAAAATAATTACTATTGTAAATGGGGCATGCATCTTTTATAAAGACAACCCCATAAAATAAATAAACTTAGTTTAATTATTAGGTAGTTTTTATGTTTTATGTTTATTAATTAGATTTGTTTTACAGGTTGTTTTCCCATATTTAGTTGGTTATTGGATTAGTTTTTTTTACCGGTCATTGGTAAAAACTATATAAATCCATATTTGCTTTGTGAAAGGGTTAACGGAGTAAAGGCACCCTTATGTACTTATTTTTTTGAAATTAATAAAATACTTGTGCACTCGCACTAAGCGGGGACAAGGTTCAATCTATTTTGATCCTGGAGTTATCAGCATTAAACCCATCTCATCCTCTATTTGCAAGGGATTTGCCTCTTCTTGGACCAAGAGATATTTTTCTAAAATTTTGTCTATTTTATTTTTCTTCTACCTTAAAAGTAAATTGATAAACCTCCTCCATGTTAAGCATTCTATGCATGCTTAATTCATCTTGAATAATAAATTTTATACCATTTACATACCTTGTAGTCATCTGACCTTCTATTTCATTATGCTACATTCGTATGTAAAGCTTATAAAATTTATTTATACATTCTTGTATACTATGATTCTTTTGCCTCAAATTCTAGAATCTTTTATATAGGGTTTGTACATAATCCATTAGAAGAAATTTCTCTCTCATCTTCTTCTCCATATTTTTCCATGAATTAATCTTCTCTTTACCTTTCCATTATCTCTCTTTCTATAGGTGATCCCACTAAATCATTGCATGACCTTTGAAGTTCATGCATGTAAATTTTACTTGCTTATCCTCTATCGTAGTCTTTCACTTAAATAATTTCTCTATACTATTCATTCAATCTGTCAACTCATTTGATTTTAAACTACCTCTATAATTTAGAACATCAACTTTGATTCTTTTATTTCTTCCTTCTAAATCTTGAACCATCATCTCTTCTATCGATAGTGGTTTCTCTTGATGTTCTTATTATTGAATTTCTTTATCATGATTTGTGTCTCCCTCGGCTTCATCACCACCTTCTCTTCTTCCTTGATTGGTGACAACTTTTGTTAATTATTAAACCTGCCTCTATAGCTCTTGTATAGTTCACTTCATCTATGCAATACCTCATCATCCTCTCATCATGTCTTTCTTCTCTAAGATTTGAACTTACTCTAATATCAGATAATGAATTTGAAAACTATCAAGACAAGTAAATTACCAATAGGCCAAGATCTTTAAATAATACATAGAATTGATTCATATTAAATGATGTGAAATAATTATGAACTCAAATTATGCTTAAATAAGTCTAAACTCAAAAATTATAGTTTACATGTAAAATTTGAAAAAACTAAAACCTAAAAAAATTATTTTTAGGAGCTATTATTTATATTAAGTTCTCATGCAAGTACACGTAACTCTAAAAATATCTCAAAATATCCTAAACACTATAATTAGACTATGGGATAAAATTCAACTGATGCTAACGTTTGATCATAAAATTATACAATTTTTAAAAATAAAAAAAATCTTAAAAAAATACTTAAATCATAATTTTGGACCCTTAGATGATCATGTATGACTCTAAAAAATATTAAAAATATTCATAAGTAGGTATAACATCCTAGGACAACAACTAAATTTTTGAGATGATCATGTTGACATGTGGAAGAGCTCAAACAGAGCTATGGATCAAAAGTTATGACCTTTGAAAGGATGGCCTATTTTTTCTATATCATTCTCCTTTGATTGAAAATAATTTAGCTCCTACAAGTTGCTCTGATTGTAATGCTACCATTTTTTCTTATCAATCTTATTTAGCTCCCATTCTATAATTCAAGTGTTATCTTCTTGCTACAATCCTTCCCACTACACCAAATACTTATTATAATTCCCTTACTTTGTGCTCATCATCTTCATATCTAAAACTTGTACTATCTTTTCCTTCTTCTTCGAAATCTGTTGCTCCCAATTCACTTCATCATCTTCATCACCTTCATCATCTTATTCATGAAATTCATATAAATATGAAACATTAAATACTAGAGATATATCAAAATTCTGTAGTAAACTCATCTCATAAGCATTGTCACTTATTTTCTTCACAATCCTGCATGATCTAATTTTTTTCTAGTTCAACTTGTTGTATGTGCCTTTGATTTTTTTTTCAAGTAAAACATTACCAAATCTCCTTCTCCAAATACTTTGGATCTTCTTCTAACATTTGTTGTTGCTTTATATTTCTCATTACTTTTTTACAACTTTCTTCTTACCCCCTCTTGCAACTACTACATATGCTCTATAGATGCATCTAAATCATCACTAATTTGATTTAAAATACATAATTGTACCAAATATAAAATACCCATATGATTTATTCCATAAAAAATTTTAAAAAATGAGTTTTCTATTGATCTATTCACTGAACTATTATATGCAAACTTAGCTTGTAGTAAAGGTAAGTCCCATTGCTTGGGCTTATGTCTGTCCATCTATTTTTGAGTAATATTCACCACTAAATTATATATTAGTACCCATATTATTCCACAATTTTCTCTAAAAATGACTTATAAATTTTGTGTTCTTATATGAACTAAGAGTTTTTAGAACACCATGCAATCTCACAATATTTTAAAAGATAATTCTGCAATTCTAGTGGCATCATTAGTCTGTTTACATGTAATGAAATGAAATATTTAAAAAATATATATCTACAACAACAAAAATGAATCATTACCTCTTTGTGTATTTGTAAATCTCAACAAAAAGTCTATACTTAAATTTGTCCATGGTCTTCTTAGAACTGGTAATAATATGTATAGTCTAGTATTTTATGCATGCCCTTTAGCCCCTTGACATATCTTTCACCTTGAAACATATCTTGTCACATCTCTCTTCATATTTGGTCAAAAAATACTTTTCCTCCACCAATTTTATTGTCTTCGTCTTACTAAAATCTCTAGCTAAACCACCACTATGTAATCTCTTATTATATTATCTCGTAGAGACCTAATTGAAATTTATAATTATTTACCTTTGAAGAGATAACCTTATTGTATAAGATACTCATCATGAATAGCATTTGTTTCACCTGTTAATGGATTTTTACACTGATCAACTACTTTTTCAAAATATAGGTCAGTATCATATAATTTTTTGATAGCTTCAAATATAAATACTTCACTCACCATAGCAGTTAATAATGCTACTATACTACTCAATGCATCAACTACCTAAATCTATATTAATTTTTATTTTTATTTTGTAACATAAAAGTATACTCCTACAAGAATGAAACCCACTTTGCATACCTACTATTCAATTTATTTTATGTATTCACTTATTTCAAAGCCTCATGATCTCTAAATAGGATAAACTGATTAGACACCAAGTCATGCCTCCAATGTATTAATGTTTGTATAATTACATAAAGTTCAACATCATAAGTAGACTACTTTGTTCTTACCTCATTCAATTTCTCACTTAAATATGTTATTGACTTTCCTTCTTGACTCAATGCAACACCAATTCTCACAAATAAAACATTACAATCAACTTCAAATACTTTTTTAAAATCTAGGAATGCTAAAATTAATCTTTTTGTAATCTTATTTAAAAATTCAAAGATTTCTATTATTGTTCTAGTCGATGTAAATATCTTTTCTCTCATATAATCTATTATTGGTGCCACAATACTACTAAAATTTTTAATAATTTTTTTGTAAAAAGTTACTAAACCATGAAAACTTCTTACCTCTATAATGCTTCTTGGAATAGGCTACTCAATAATTGTCTTTATCTTTTATTCATCTATTTTCACATCATCTGTTGAAACTAAAAATTTTAAAAATACCAAACTATTCTGCATAAACCTACACTTCTTCAAATTTATAAAAAAAAATCTCATTTTTTAACAAATCTAGTACCATTCTCAAATGTTGTAAGTGTTATTTTTTAGTCTTATTTAATATCAAAATAAACAACCACAAACTTATCAATATATTCTTGTAGCACTGAATTCATCAGCCTCATAAATATTCTAGGTGCATTAGATAATCCAAATGACATCACCATCCATTCATATAATCCATCCCTAGTCTTAAATATAATTTTTTACTCATCTCCTTCATGAATTTGTATCTGATAATAACCACTCCTTAGATAAATCTTAGTAAAAAAATTTGCTTCTATAGGCACATCCATCATTTCATCTAAATCAGATATAACAAATGTATACTTGATTGTAATTTTATTAATTGTTCTACTATCCACACATATTCTTCATCCTCCATCTTTATTTAGAGTTAGAAATGTTGGTGTTGCACACGTACTCATACTCTCTCTTATTACATTTTTTCTTAGCAATTCAGTAACTTATTTATTTAATTCTACATGTTCTGTTGGAATCATACTATAAGCTACTTGATTAGATAGATTTGATCTTGAAATCAAATTATTGTGATGTTGAATATCTTTCTTTGGTGGTAAACCATCTGATAACTCATTAAGTATAACATCTGCATATTATTTTAAAACTTTTGGTGCTCCTATTGGTATTGGCACCATTTCTACATCCTCATTATTTTCTATGAGTGCATAACAATAACCTTATACCTTCATATTTTGGATAAATTCTTTAGTAGAGAGCATGTTTTTTTTTTTAATCTTTTTTTCCTTTTTAAGAGGTAACAAAACTAATTTTGTACCATATTATAAAAAATGTATGTGTTCTTTGCTCTATCATGAATTAATTTTCTATCAAATTACCATAGTCTCCCTAATAATAAATGACATACATCTATCAGAATATCATATTATATTATATTTTATTATTATATGTTTTTCTTATAGAAAACTTGATTAAGTATTTTTTATCTAATGTAACTTCATTTCCTTTATTAAACCATAAAATATAATAAGGATTAGGATGCTTTTCACATTGCAAATTTATTTTTTCTATCATTTATTTAAAAGTAATATTTCAACAACTACTACCATCTATGATTACTTTGCATACCTTTCCACCCAAAGTACATCTTGTTCAAAAAATATTTTATCACAGCCATGCATCACCACCTTCTTTATTTTGAACTTGTTCCTTCTTTAGAATGATCATTATCCTTCTCATAATGATATTCTCTCGAATATCTATAGGTACAACTTTAAGATTTTGCTCTTCTATCTCAACCTCAGCTAGATTCACTCTTGGGTGATCTTCTTACCTCTTTTCTTCATCTTGATAGTGTGGACACTCAAATATTTTATGCCCTTATTCTCCACACCTATAATAGATATAAGATCTATACTGATTTGAAAACCATCCTCAAGCACCATCGTAAGAACATCTTCTTTGAAATCCTCTTCCTCTTTGTTGGTATTGAAACCTTTACCTATTGTCATCTTACCTTTCTGCACCATGTGATGATTCACTTCTATTGGTATTTGAACCACCTCTAGTGGTATTAAACCCACCTTGTCTCTTATTTATAGGGGATCTGTCTCTTCTTGGACCAAGAGACGTTCTTCTAAAATTTTATTTATTTATTTTTCCTCTACCTTCAAAGCTAATTGATAAGCTTCCTCTATGTTAAGTATTGTATGCATGCTTAATTCATCTTAAATAATAAATTTCAAACCATTTACATACTTGTAGTCATCTAATTTTCTGATTCATCATGCTCCACTCATATGAAAAGCTTTTAAAATTTATTTGTATACTCTTGTATATTGTGATCATTTTATCTCAAATTTTATAATCTTTTGTATATGGTTTGTGCATAATCCACTAAAAAAATTTCTTCCTCAACTTCTTCTCCATATTTTTTCATTAATTAATCTTCTCTTTACATTTCATTTGTTTTTCTTTCTACAAGTGATCCCACCAAATCATTACATGACCTTTCAATTTCATGCATGCTAATTTTACATTCTTATCTTCTCTCATAGTCTTCTACTTAAATAATTTCTCCATGCTATTCATCCAATCTATCAACTCTTTTGTTTTTAAACTTCCTCTATAATCTAGATCATCAACTTTAATTCCTTCATTTCTTTTTTCTAAAGCCCAAACCATCATCTCTTTTATTGATGGTGGCTATTCTTGATGTTCTTCTTGCTAAATTTTTGCATCATTTGTGTCTCCCTTATCTTCATCACCACCTTATCTTATTCCCTTATTGGTGATAACCTCTGTTAATTATTGAAATTGTCTCTGTAGATCTTGTACAGTCTGAGTCATCTATGCAATATATCTTTGTCATCTTGCTATTAGTTTTCTCTTAAAAGATTTGAACTTGTTGTGATAGTAGATAATAAATCCAAAAACTATTAAGATAAATAAATTACCAATAGGCCAAGATCTTAAAACAATACTCAAAATTAATTTGTATTTAATTACTTAAAATAATTACTAATCCAAACCATGCTTAAATAATCATAAACTCAAAAACTAGAGTTTACATGTAAAATTTGAAAAAAAAACTAAAACCTAAAAACTTATTTATTTTTAAGTGCTATTATTTATAGTAAGTTCATATGCAAGCGCGCACAACTCTAAAAATATCTCAAAATATCTTAAACACTATAATTAGACTATGGGACAAAATGCAATTGATGTTAATGTTTGGTTCTAAAAATAAAAAAATTCTAAAAAAATAATTAAATCATAATTTCAAACCCTTAGATGATCACATATGGCCTCCAAAAAATATGAAAAATATTTGTAGATAGGTAGAACTTCTTAAAACAAAAATGAACTTTTTAAGACAGTTGTTAAAAGTTCAAATGAAACTATGAGTCAAAAGTTATGACCTCCAAAAAACTGACCTATTTTTTCTACATCAGATTTTTTTTTTTTGAATTTTTACATATCAATTATAATATTGAATTGAATCTTATTTATATATGATTTGTAATTATTTAAATTCATTCAATATAGATCAATTGTGAGTTATTTTTTCCAAATCTTAATATATTATAATTTTAATATTGATAGTAATTTTAAGTTCTTTAAAGATTCCTTGGATTATTAACTTATTTAAAAAAAAGAAATGTGTCATCGTCATTCAAAACATATAGTGGACTTTTTTTAATATGATTTTTTTTAAAAAAAAAAAATTATTTATAAATATGAAAACCAAAAAAATTAAGGGATAATAATAATAAAATTATAAAATCCAACTGGAGTAAAATTGAAGAATAATTCAAAAGTAAGATAATATAATCAAATAAAGAGGTTTGAAATAAAACATGCGAAATTGGTAAAAGAAAAACATTAAAAAAAAGGGGAAAAAAGCTAGTGAAGTATAAGCCAAAAAACAGAAAACAAAAAATATGGAAACGACTATAGTAAGATATATAGAAAAATCATGAACATCAACATAAGATGCATGCGAAACCAAACATTAGATAAAATTGTGAATCGTGTTCAATAAAATATGTTCCATGTCGGTGAACTAATATTGAAGAATAGAGAACATTCACTTTTATAAAATGTGATACTAATAAAAAAGTTTGTGTTCATTTGCAGGGAAGCAATACTGGCACCATCAAAAGGAATCATTCTAATAATTAAGGGATGTGGCCCGCAAAAAAAAATGTTGGTAACGCGCCTTGAGTCAAATAATGCGTACACATTATCCTCATGTAATCATATTCTATACTAATATCTACTAATTGATTCATCTCATTGATATTGTTTTGAATGATTAGGTTTTTTTTGTGAAATATTCATGTTGTGTAGTTAAATAGTGGATATATACTTGTATTTGTAACGTATATTACTGCATATTTTATACTAATATCTACTAATTGATCCATTTCATTGAGATTGTTTTGAATGATTAGGTTTTTTGTAAAATATTCATGTTGTGTGGTTAAATAGTGGATATATACTTGTATTTATAACGTATATTACTGCGATTTAGGTATAAGTTTTGTTTTGTTTTCGATATTTTATTATGTAGTTTTTTTTGTTTTTTTTTTAATATTCTGTTTTATAAATTTGATTTCTCTTGTAATTGTAAAGACTTAGTCTTCATTTAAAAATTTCAACTATAAGAAATTTATTTTATTTAATGAATCGAAAGTCTATAAAAAAAATATTACAGTATATATTATTGTGTAGTACATGAAATAGATATTATATTATATTAGGATACATTTTAATATGTAAGTTCAAATTATATGATCATTTATAATAATTATTAGAGTATGTAAAAAAAGACATATTTCTTAAATTTAATACAATAAATAATTTATTTAAATAAAATATTTAAACTTTAACAATTATTAATTGTTCTCTCATCTTTTTTTATGATCACATACAAAAAATGTTATGAATAAAATTTCATTATAAAATTTATGATAAAAAATATACTGTAAATAGATACAATTAAAAATGGGTATTTTTTTAATTAATTGTACCATTCATACCTAAGCTACCATTAAGAATATTAGTGTAAAGAAATAAAATATAAGATAATGATTTATTTCTCTTAATTTAACTACACACATAAAAGTAGAACCATCATATAAATAAGAATTAAATTCATTAGATGATTCTTTATGAGTTTGTCTATCTATGCAGACATTTTCATTATAATTTATATGGATGTTGTAATAAAAAATGGGTTTGTAAAAAAATAGTGTTGATTTGTTAGATTTGTTGATTCATTCAAACTTTTGTTTGTTCTTTTTATTTAAATAATATTTTTGTTAATGAGATATTTTATTTTATGTTTCAATTTAATGATTATATTTTATGTATGTCTGGAGTATTGTATTAGTCAAAAATAGAATTTTCATTAAATTTCATAGCAAAATGGTTTGGAATGATAAAATTCTTTTATTAGAGGAAAGTTAATCATATTACACTCAAATAATATTTTCAAAGTGTTATGTATAATTTCACAAAGCATGTTTAGTGTCTTATGATCTATTTTTTTGAGTCACTACAAAATTTATATGTTTCTTATCTATAATGTTAACTATATTCATAACATCAATTCTATTTTAAAACTCTTGTTCATTTCATCTAAATATAAATTTTCCTTATATGTAAACTTCACATAATTAGTTATTAGATTCAACCAGCATCTTAAATATCTAATTTCAAGTATCTAATAGAATGAAAAATTTCATCACAAGAGTGAAAGTATTTAATACCATCTTCTTAAAAATGATTGACATTAAATTATTCGAAACAATACTTTTAACTTCATTATTTTGTGGTTTATAAGTCATCTTAACACCATAGTATTAAATCAAAGCACATACTAAATAATGCATTCATTTTATTTTTATTTTATTTTTTTAATATATTAAATTTCCTGAATGTAACTTTTATACAAATATTTATTTAAAAATAGAATAATAAATCATCATATAAGGTTTCAAAGGATGTAAATATATGTATGATAAAGCATATAAACATGTACATAAACTCTCAAACTAATTAAAAACAATATTTAGATAAGCAACGTAAATCGATTAATGTGATGAGAATTTGATCTCCCTTTCTATTAAAAAATTAAAATTTTAAAGTAAAAAGTTATATTAGAATTAAATATGTAAACACTTCATAAATATTTTAAGAGAATATTATTGGATGTTAACTTACTATTTATATTTTGAGAATCTTGAAAAATAGTTATGATTTAATTTTCTAAGTTTTATAATATATACATTCTCATAGTATAGTCATTTCAAGATTTAGAATAGAATTAAAAGTATCAAGTATCCTAAGTTAAAATAAAATAATATTATAAAATATAAAAGTTATCAACATTTGAATCATGTCAACAAACATTATAACCAAAATTTATTTATAAATAAAGTAATTTTATATATAGAAATATGTTAAATTTAAAAAAATTAAGAAACAATAAAAGTTTGTCGAGAAACAATAACATTTTGAAAACTAAGATAAAGCATGGAAATAAATTGATTTATAATTTATATGAATATTTTATTATAAATTCATTGATATGAACACTATATTTTTATACTAGAAATTTAATTATTATAATTATTTCTTCCAAACACACTTTTAAATGAATATTAATAGAACTTTGAAATGGATTGGAATAATACTAGAATTGTAATGAAAAGTAAACCATATAAAAAAATAAACCACTTAATGAAAGTAACACAGAAGGACATAATTGTAAATGAGACAAATGTTGCCTTTGAGAAACTAAAGTTGATAAATCATGTGAAGAGTGAGGTGAGACTTCCTCTTACCACTATCTCTTACTTCAGTTATATAGGTGTTGCCTTCTTCAAGCCTTCTATGAACATCATTAGAAGAAAACAATGCTAAAATTTAAACTATTAAAGACCAAGGCAAGGTAGGCACATTTTTAAAATTATTTTGGGTTGGTGTATCACTTACTATACATGTTATGAACACTTTAGACACTCTCTAGAGCATCATTTTCACTCTAAAGACAACTTTTATAGTTATTGTTTTTTTGAGAGAATTTTGTGTTATTTTTGGATCTATATTTCAACTATCATAATGATTGTCACTAAATTTTTAGATAAAATAGATGTGTCTTTGATACTTGTATATCTATTTTTTTTAATAATAAAAATAATTAATTAAATTTATATTAATATTTTGTACATATTATTTAACTAAGTACTTTTTTTAATTATATACTAAAAATAATACATTGATAATATGGAATTATAATTATTATCTAAACCTAAAAAAATTATTTTCCAAAATAAATAGATAAATAAAACAATGCATAAAAAACCTAAATTTTTAATTTAATAATATTCTTATCTTTCTAAGGAATGAAAAACTATATTTATATAAAACCTCTTATAATATTCATACCATATCTTTAGATATTATAAAATTTATTATTATTCTAATTTATCTTATAAATCATTTATTTTCACAAATGCAATTACTAATACAATTTATTCTAATAAAACATATTATTGTCTCTGTTTACAACTATATTTTATATATGTTAATCTGAAATTGACAGACCCACATCAAATTAAAAATATTCAATTCCCATACCTTCAATAAACCATTCAATGAATTATATATCCCCTACTATAAGTAACCTAATTTATATTATAAATGCATTAACATCTATTCACAATCATTTATTTCTTTAAATTTATATACAATACAATAAAATAAATTATTATTTATTTATTTATTTTTTCTTATCTAAATAAATAATTATTTCTAAAATTATATTCTGAAAAGTTATTTATATACCATATTTGTCTTCGATAAATAAATATGAGCTGAAGTGAGAGATATCCGAAATTAAAAGTTTGCAGACAGTCCCATGCCCACACACAAGTAGTTGTGTTATTAATGTTCATTTTAATTGGCTCAAAATATCTTATTTGATTCTGATTTTATATTTCATTGGTAGGCTCAACTGTTACATTTATAAATGTGCATTTACGAAAATTAACTTCATTTCACAATATTACATACTTGGTGAAAAACTATGAATCACAATATTCTTCCAAAAAGTGGATGACGTTATTCAGTCAGATTTATAAGCATAGTCAAATGCCAGTGAAAGCACCGAAAAAACCCTGAAGAAGTAGAAAGCAGAGGGTTATCATAAATTAAAAACAGAATAATGTTTCAAAATAAAAAAGTTATCAACACTTGAATCATGTAAAAAAATATTATAAGTGTTGTTTATAAATAAAATAAATTTAAAAATTAAAATATGTTAAAAATTTAAAAAAAATTAAATAATAATAAAATCATGTTGAGAAACATTAGATCCTTGTGACGTAAAATAAACATGGACAGAATTTATTCATGTGTTTTTTTTTAATTCATCATCTCAACTTCATAAAACAGAAACAACTAATCATGTTTATCCTTAGTTGCATGAATCGTGTCTACTTCACATGCATCTCAACTCCAAACACCAATAACTAATAATAATCTATTATGAAAACATCAATGTATACATGAGAGAATCAATGGACTAATTTATGATTTATTCACTCCCTCTTAATGACTCCATCGCCTTGGTATTTCTACTACATACATATAACAGATAAATAAATAAATCAGAGGAGGAGACTGAAGTGCTCTTGAAAATTAAGAGGAAACACGTGTAACGTCTACTATGCATATGTTTTGGTCAGAGGTGGAATAAATGCTTCTTGTCGGGTGAAACCACATCCTATATGAACCGAAGTTTCATAACCACCGCCTGCATGAATCAATGATTTTTCCAACCTTCAATGAAAATATGAATTTCTCCATCACAAACCTATTGAAGACTCCATATCTAAGATTTTTGGACTATCACAAACTTAACCCCAATTTTGTAGAAATGTCTATACTTAACATACTAACATTATTAGATAAAAATATATCGAAAATAATTGTTTAATAAGTGTTAGAAATGTTATAAATGATATATTTACATATTTTGAAAATATTAGATTAGTTTGTTAATATTTATAATAGTTATTAATATTATTTTTAGAATTATAAAATAAATTATAATTAGAAGTAATAAAATTTTTAACATTTGATAGGTTTATAATAAATTTTATAAATGATTATATTTAATAATATATGAATTGAAACTTTTATATATATATATATATATATATATATATATATATATATAATAATAATAATAATAATAATAATAATAATAATAATAATTATTATTATTATTATTATTATTATTATTATTATTATTATTATTATTATTATTATTTAAAAAATTGTCTAAAATTAAAAATATGATCATTATTATGAGAATTGATTTATCTATTATCTATTTTATAATGTATAACTTGAACTCTAACTTTATCTTGAAGTCTTTAATCAAAATAAATTATTAAACCTCCAATTTGACTAATATGCCTTCATTAACATATTCATTTCAACAAGTTTTTTCATGTCATATTTTTCAAAATGCTTAATTTACTCAGCGTTATCCAATATATCTAAGAAAACTTCTTGATGATGATCTACTTCACATACATATATATTATCAAGTTGAGAACCATTAACAATATTATTATTTAAAAACACATTAAACCTTACAATATTTTTGGTTTGATTTTTTGATATAATCAATTTGGGTGGCATAAATGGAAGTAAAAAATACGAATCGACATACTACATACAAATAATTAATTATTGAGAAAATTTTGTTATAATTAATATAAAGTTTGAAATCAAACACCAACAAATTGAGAGTATTGATCTAAAAACATGAAATGGATTTGACTTTTAAAAAGTAGACAAATTCAAATTTATTGAAATATGAAGTAAAATATAATCCTTTAAGAGGTGTAAATGATCACATATCATCCAAATTATAATATGGATAAATGAATTACTTGTACTAATCTATCCATAAAAAATTAATTAGTTTTAACCAATCTAAATAATATGTACAAAATAATAATATAGATTTCAAAATAAGAAAAAAGTAATTATACAAAATTTAAAGATATATCTATTTTATTGTCAAATCTAGTGATAGTCATCATGATTTAACAATAGAAATGTGTACTTATATATAATAAAAATATAATACATAAATTTAATGGTGAGCAAAGAATTCTCCCAGCAACATTAATCCTCTTCCTAATAATGATCAAAGCATTAGTAATGCTCTTGAGAGATGAGATACATGCTAAAATATAAGAGAGCTACTTAAAACAAGGACAAGGTGGCCACAATTTTTAAATTATTTTGAATCTATAAATCACCTACGATATACATCATTAATGTTTTGTACACCCTTTGGATCATCCTTTCCATGTACCCTTTGGATCATCCTTTCCACTACACATGGAAAGCTATGATCATTGTTATTTTTTTGGGGTGGTATTTGTCTTTTTTGGATATGCATTTACTATTATGATAATTGTCACTAAATTTTAAGATAAAATAGATATATTTTAAAATCTTGCATATCCATTTTTATTTAATTATATAGATAATTAAATTTATATTAGTAATTTTTACATTTAATTAGAACTTTGTATTAATTTAATTATACATTATTCAAATAAAAAATTAATAGAATAAAATTCTAATAATTATTAAATTAAATATATTATTTTTCAAGATAAATACATAAAATAATGTATAAAAAATTAAAATTTCAATTCGATAATATTCTTTTGCTTTAAAAGAATGGAAAAATATATATTTATATAAAATTCCTTATAATATGTGGCCAATGAAATGTAAAAAGATTAGTAAACTGGTTTAATTATAATGCTATCCAAATTTGAATCTTAAAAAGCATCTATTCAACGAATTATATCTCCCCAACTATTAATAAATTAATTCATAATAAAATTTTAACCTATGTCACTCAACTACAAATACATAAACCTCTATTCACAATTATTAATTACTTTAAATTTATATACAACACAACAAAATAAATTATTTATTATATATATTTTTAAGTTTCAAAACTAATCATTACTACAAATTATTCATATACCGTATTTCTCCTTCAGCAAGGTTGATTATTAATGTTGAGTTTAATTGGCTCACATATATCTTATTTAATTTTGATTTTATATTTCATGGGTTGGCTCAGCTCCTACACTTTGAAAAGTGAATATACGAAAAATAATTTCATTTTACCAGATTACATACCTGGTGCAGAACTATGAATCCCAAGATTCTTCCAAAAAGTGGACGGCATTATTCAGTCAGATTTATGAGCATAGTCAAGTGGCGGTGGGACTCGGGAGCACCGAAAAAACACTATAACCGTCCTCATGGCGGCTGTTTGTTGGTTACACCAGATCGAAACGCCTTTGTGTGTCATGCTTCATGCCCAAATATACTTTCCTTAGTCGAATTAAATAAAAAACACTAATCAGTTGTATCATCGCACAAGCCAGGAATTTGCATAGAAACAACAAAAAAGAATATTGGGGTGAACGAGAGGTGCGTGAGAAACCGAAACCTTATCACGCTTGGAGTAGACAATTTTACTCTCACACAATCCCTTCGCTTACAATTCTCTGTCGTTTTCTGCTGTAGTGGATTTCTACTCTTCAGATTTGGCCCGACATAGGCATAAAATTTAATATCTGGAAATAGCCTTGTTGATCATCTCCGATGGAAACTCCAAGTCTAGCAATGGAATTGAAGATGAAAGAGGGCGAAAAAGGAATTACACAGCCAACGCCATCGCCAACTTTACAAAATATCAGTGTCACCATTTCAATGCAGGGCGAGAAAGAAGAGCAAATCAAAGAAGAAAATAAATCTTCTGACCACCCGCAACTGGGTCAGTGGCTTCGAGCTTCTGTGCTCAGAGCAAATGATGGGTTGGTGACCACCGCCTCGCTTATGTTGGGCGTGGGCGCAGTGAAACAAGACTCAAAAATCATGGTCATTTCTAGTCTTGCGGCCCTTGTGGCAAGCGCCTGTAGCATGGCCATTGGAGATTTTGTTTCTGTTCAAACTCAACGCGACGCAGAAATTTCCACCCTGAAGAGAAACAAGATTACCAAAGCCGGAATATCCATACAGAAATTCGAACCCTCGACTCCCTCTGCTGAAAAGAAAGCTGGATCTCCAGTATCTATTTCTAGTACCGAAAGAGAGCCCCTATCAAATCCTTTTCGGGCAGCTTGCGCATCAGCTTTTGCATTTTCTGTGGGAGCGCTAGTTCCGTTAATCTCTGCAGCCTTTATTGAGAATTTCGCTGCTAGAGTGGGGGTCCTTGCAGGGGTCTCGAGTTTGACACTTTAACATTTGGGGCAGTGGGAGCTTACTTTTCCCGTGCTTCTCTGGTGAAAGGAGGTTTCCGAGAGCTGATAGGCGGGTGGATTTGTTGATAACTGATGCTGGAGATTCAATTGAACATCCAGTTCTACTGCCGCTGGTGTTGCATGTTGGTCTTTTGACCCATGCAATTCCTTAATTTAGAACAGTCTTGGTTAACCAGTTTAGACGGTTTATTATTCAGCTTGACTTTCACTGCCAAATTCAGCGTAGGAATAAAGCATGCAATCTGCATGCTTAGTTTATAATTTTTTAAATTATATTTTTAGATACTACAATTTATGTAACAGCGTGGTTATTCTTTTATATATATGCATTAATAAAGACAGTTTTTCAAGCTTGCAAATAAAGATTTCTAGATGCTCTGTTTTTTTTTGAGTTTTATGTTCTATTTTTCTTTTTCCTACTGTTATCTTATAAGTCATCAGGGGTGAAAATTTGGTTTAGCGTTTCAGATTTTGTTTAGTTTTTCAAATTCTACATTTGGTATCAGAGCAGGTTTTTTTTTTTTGGGTTAAAGATTTATTAGTTGGAATTTTGCCAAAAATTTATCATGTCAAATTCTAACTCCTTGCCCATACCAGAATTTAATGGAAATGAGTATGATTATTGGTGTATCAAAATGATGACTTTTTTTATAGGAAAAGATTTGTGGGAGATTATTGAATCAGGTTATGCAGAGCCAGTTGATTGGAATGCCCTCACAGCAAATGATAAAATAGCTAAGAAGGAGGCTAAGAAGAAGAATGCTCAAGCCTTATTTCATATTCAAATAGCTCTAGGTAAGAGCCTATTTCCGCGAATTGCAGGAGCAAAGACAATAGAGGATGCTTGGAAGACTCTAAAAGAAGCTTACCAAGGTAGTGATCAAGTCAAAGTTGTCAAGTTACAGACCTTGAAGAGAGAATTCGAGAATTTTAAGATTCAAGAAGTTGAAAGTGTGAGTACCTATTGTGTCAAAGTAAAAGATGTGGTCAATAAGATGGCTACAATTGGTGAAATTGTGAATAATGAGGTTGTGATCAAAAAGGTGTTGAGGTGTCTCACACCAAGGTGGAATCATGTTGCCATAATCATAGAAGAAAGCAAGAATTTGTCTACCCTTCAATTTGATCATCTAGTTGGATCTTTGATGTCTCATGAAGAAAGATTGAGAGATTCATTTGGAGAAAGTGATGAGAAAGATTTTTCCTCCAAATTACAAATCACAAAGAATAAAGATGCCAATAGTAGCATCAAAAGTAATCAAGGCCAAGGTAGAGGTCAAAATCAGAATTACTCAAGAGAAAATAGAGGCAAAGGTGGTTTCCGAGGAAGAGGTGGTTTCAGAAGAAGAGGTAGAGGCCAATTTGATAAAAGAAATATCCAGTGTTATCATTGTAACAAGTATGGCCACTTTAATTATGAGTGTAGATTAAAAGAAGGTAATAATGATAAACGTTTTCATTATGCTCAAGAAGGTGATGAGAATCCTCCAGATAATTTATTTTTATCTTATGACAAAGCTAAAAATGTTTCTAAAGATGTTTGGTATTTAGATTCGGGATGTTCTAACCACATGCCAGGAAATAAAAAACTTTTTTCTATAATGGATGAAAGTTTTAAATCTAAGATCAAGCTTGGTGATGACAAATCATTGGAGGTTGTTACAAAAGGAGCTATGAAAGTCCATACAAAAGAAGGTATGAAGAGTGTTAAAGACATTTATTACACTCCAAATTTAAAGCATAATTTGTTGAGTGTTGGAAAATTATGTGAGAAGAATTATGAAGTTGTATTTGAAAATTAACAATGTATAATTTATGATAAGAGTCAAGGAAATAGGGTGGTAACAGTTGTGCCTATGACAAAGAATAGGATGTTTTCATTGAAGTTTGGTGAACATAACAAGAACCTTGTCAATATGGCATATGAGGATACAAGTTGGTTGTGGCATTTCAGGTATGGGCATTTAAATTTTCATAGTTTGAAGATTCTAACATCAAAAGCATTAGTTTCTGGTTTGCCTAAGGTTGAAGAGCACAAGAAAGTTTGTGAAGGATGTGCTAAAGGAAAATATGCAAGAGAGAAATTTCCAAAAGGAAATGCATGGAGGGCCCATTATCCACTCAAGTTAGTTCATTCAGACATTTGTGGTCCTATGCAGACAAAGAGTTTGGGTAGGTCATCATATTTCATTAATTTTATTGATGATTACTCACGACATTGTTGGATTTATTTTTTGAAGACCAAAGGTGAAGCTCTTGAGAAATTGAAGAGGTTTAGAGCCCTTGTAAAAAATGACAAAGGGTGAAAAATTAAATGCTTAAGGACTGATCGTGGAGGAGAATTTTTTTCAAAAGTCTTTCAAGGTTATTGTGATATGCATGGCATTAGAAGACAACTCACCACTGCATACACACCTCAACAAAATGGTGTAGCTGAAAGGAAGAATCGTACAGTGGTGGAGATGGCACGGAGCATGCTACAAACAAAGGGATTAAGTAATTATTTTTGGGGAGATGCAGTTGCTATAATAGTATATATTCTCAATCAGAGTCCCACTAATGCACTTGATAGGATGACTCTGTATGAAGCCTGGTATGAGAAAAAGCCAAATGTTAATTATTTCAAAGTTTTTGGTTGCGTAGCCTATGTTCATGTTCCTGATCAAAAGAGGCAAAAATTAGATCCCAAAAGTGAGTCATGTATTTTTGTTAGATATAGTGAGGAAAGTAAGGCTTACAGGTTATATAATCCTCTCACTAATAAGCTTATTATGTCAAGAGATGTGATTTTTGATGAAGGGGGAGTTTATGGTCATCAAAAAGGCCATATGGAAAGTCAAAATCTGTTGTGAATGAAGTTATTATGGATGATATTGGTCATGGGCAGCCCACTAATAATTCTATTCCAAGTGCTACAAATCCACCAAGTAACCCCTCTTCTAGTTGTTCAATTCCAAGTGTAAGTCTAGATTCAAGTCCTAGTTCTGCAAGGAAGGTACGAAGATTGAGTGACCTTTATCAAAGGAGTTCAAATCAAGCACATAAAGAAAATCCAAGAGGTGAGACACTGAATTTTGCTTTACTTACCAACACTGATTTTGAACCATCATGTTTTGAAGATGCATATACTAATGAGGTTTGGATGCAAGCAATGCAAGAAGAGATGGATTCTATTCACAACAATGACACTTGGGAGCTTATCAAGCTTCCACATGACAAGAAGAAGATTGGCACCAAATGGGTCTACAGGACTAAGTGTAACATTGATGGAAGTGTTGAAAGGCATAAGGCAAGATTAGTTGCTAAAGGCTTCACACAAAAGTATGGCATTGATTATGAAGAGACATTTGCACCAGTAGGAAGACAAGAGACCATTAGAATGTTGATTTCATTAGCAGCTCAAAAGAATTAGAGCATCCATCATATGGATGTGAAAAGTGCCTTCTTGAATGGGTACTTAGAAGAAGTATATGTGGAACAGCCACAAGGTTTTGAAGTGCAAGGATAAGAAAATCATGTCTACAAGTTAAAGAAAGTTTTGTATGGTTTCAAACAAGCACCAAGAGCATGGTATGCTAGGATTGATGGATATTTTCAAGAGAATGGATTTCAAAGAAGTAAGAGTGAACCTACCCTTTACTACAAACAAGAAGACAATGATATTCTAATTGTAAGTTTGTATGTTGATGACTTGTTGTATATGGGTAGAAATTCTATGATGAAGGATGAATTCAAAGTTTTCATGATGATTGAATTTGAGATGAAAGATTTAGGCCTTATGAAATATTTTTTAGGAATGGAGGTTTATCAAAGGGAGAATAAAAATTTTATTTGTCAAACAAAATATGCTAAAGATATGTTGAAGAAACTTGATATGGTTGATTGTAAACCAATCTCCACTCCAGTTGCTCATGGAGTTGTGTTGTGTAGAGACGATGGTGCTGAAAGAGTTGATGAGACAACCTATAGAAGTATTGTCGGAAGCTTAATGTTTCTAACTCACACAAGACTTGATATTGCTTAATCAGTTTCACTTATTTCAAGGTACATGACAGAGCCATCAGAAATACATATGAGGGCAACCAAGAGAATTTTGAGGTATGTGAAAGGCACTCTAGATTTTAGTATTCATTACTACACTTCTAAAAAGTTCAATCTTGTTGGTTTTAGTGATTCTAATTGGGGAGGTAGTTTGGATGACCGAAATTCAACATCTGGGAATTGTTTTTATTTTGGTTCTGGTTTGATTATTTGAAGCTCAAAGAAGCAAAGTATAGTTTCCCTTTCTTCTATAGAAGCAAAGTATGTTGCAGTCACTTCAGCAGGTACACAAGCATTATGGCTTAGAAAACTTCTTGAAGAAATTGGAGAGATTCAAGTTCAATCCATAGTTATTTTTTGTGATAACATTAGTGCTATTAAATTGGCCAAGAATCTAGTCCATCACAGCAGGACAAAACATTTCGATTTAAAACATCATTTTATTCGAGATTTAGTGTAGATGAAGGTAGTAGAATTGAAATACATCAACACTAAAGAACAGTTGGCAGATATCTTCATGAAAGCAGTTGCAACAGATCAATTTTTGACACTCAGAGATCAGATTGTAAGCCCTCTCAGCATCAAGGAGTGTGTTGATAACTGATGTTGGAGATTCAATTGATCATCCAGTTTTACTACCGCTGGTGTTGCATGTTGGTCTTTTGACCCATGCAATTCCTTAATTTAGAACAATCTTAGTTAACCAGTTTAGACGGTTTATTATTCAGCTTGACTTTCACCGCCAAATCCAGCATAGGAATAAAGCATGCAATCTGCATGCTTAGTTTATAATTTTTTTAATTATATTTTTAGCTACTACAATTTATGTAACAGCTTGGTTATTCTTTTATATATATGCATTAATAAAGAGAATTTTTCAAGCCTGCAAATAAAGATTTCTGGATGCTCTGTTTTTTCTTGAGTTTTATGCTCTATTTTTCTGCTGTTATCTCATAAGTCATCAGGTGTAGAAATTTGGTTTAGCTTTTCATATTTTGTTTAGTTTTTCAGATTCTACAGGATTGCCATGTCCATAACCTACGGTTTGCTAAAGCTCTTTCACCATAACGAAACTGGAGACGATCTGTAGGTGAACACAACCGTTGTCTCTTTTTCTTTATAAGCGTTGTAATAAGCCGTGTGCAGTGTTTTGAATAAAATTTTTACAGTTCTATCACCACCATATAATCTTCAAGAAAAAATATCACTACTTCAGATTGTAGATGTTTTTGGGCCATCGAATAACTGAGACTGGCACACTCCGGAAGTGTGCAATTCCTGTGTGGGCTATTGTAGTTTTGACGTTGGGGAAGATACGGAGACGTTTTTTTCTTTTGTCGTATTCTGACAAAATTGCTTGCATGGATGGATTTCCCAAGGGATAATTTATGTGTAAGTGCATTACTGGATTGGAATTTGTTTAATTCTATGAGACTCCAAGAATGCAGATAAAATTAGCCATTAATACAAACTGCAAAGAACAACAAATACCAAGGATTACAATATATTAAGTATCAAAACAAAAACGTTGATAATTATTCGTTTATGTGAAATTAATACTCTATGTAACTTACAATCGAGTAGGCGCATGTTCACCGTTAATCACTAGGAAAAATTGTTCTCCTATCATTGATAACGAGATTATTAGTACCCGCCTGGTCAGGTACTATTGTATCGGCCTGCGGCTATTATTTTGCATTGAAAAACGTTGACTCTCAATAAGAATTTGCTGTTAACATAAAATAGGAGTTATTTTGCAAAGTCTGTATAAAATATTAATATTTTACTGTGCTAGCTAGTTGCCGTTTAACAGGCAATAGTCTCTCTAGCAGGGGCGAATAGCAGGGTTTTGTTTTGTATGTTGATTTTAAAAACCGTTTAACAATAACCCGAACATGATCGGTATTTACTGCAACAGTGAAGGACGTGTCTCCAGTGGACAGTGGAAAGACTCCCAGATGGATGAAGTTGCTATTGCCACGGCGTAAAGGTGTAGGGGAGGTGTCAATTGTTTTTTTAAGCTGCCAAAAAGAGCATAGTCATCATTGTCCATAGCTATTGTTATTTTCTGCCTTTTTCGAAGCGTCTGTTTGCGCAATTTGTTTAACCGCTGTTATACACAGAGCTGGTAAGCAATCCTCCCTTTTCCCTTTATTTTTAAGAGTTTTCGTTACCGCGGGAGTCCTGCGCACCCACGATAGTAGTCGCCTTCAGATGCACGGTTGCAACCTGGGATACCTCTGCCAGAGACCTCCGGGTCGATCTTCACATTCTCACAAACCGACTCGACACCACAAGTCGCTTCCACGCCGGCTTCGATGCAGTGAAAACCAACATTCACCGCCTTGGTGCCGACAACGTTTGGATTGCCAGACATTCCCTTGGGGCCGCCATTGCAATGTTGGCGAGAAGGAAAATGGCAGAGGAAGAAGGACGTTTAATACACGCACATCTCTTCAGTCTGCCCTTCGTTTCAGCACCCTTGGAAAGAATTAAAAATGAGAAATCAAAGCGCAGGCTCCACCTTACGATTAGCCTGGTCAAGCACGCCCGGATCGAATCGCAGAGGGCTTTCTCCCTCCTGAAGCGGTGGGTTCCTTCAATTTACTTTTCCTTATGTCTGTTTGATAATCTGGGAAAATGATGAAATTGCACAGGAGAGATGGATCTCCTGTTGAACAAGGTGCAACATCTACTGCAAGTTCCAAAGGAAATAGAGAAGCACCTGAATGCTCCAACCCGCACTTACATTCGCGACACCAAGGCCATGGCCTCTATGCCCATTGATATTAAAGAGTATCCCAACTGTTATGTCTTTGTTATCGGCATGCCTGGCCTTAAAAACTAGGATAATCAGCAGAGAGCGGAAAAGGGAAGAGGAACAGGAAGTCAAGTACATCCGAATGGAGCGTAGGGTCGGGAAATTCATGCAGAAATTTACTCTGCCGTAGGACTCCAATATTGAAGCCATTTCTGCCACCTGTCACGATGGAGTCAACTTCTACTCCTGCATGTTTTAGTCGTGCAAAAACCAAGTTTTAATTATTTTCAATTTCAAACTAATTCTCTCCTAAATGATTTGTTTTAACATTGATATCTCTAATGTGATTAGTTATAAATGTCTTTTCAAACAAGTCAAAACTTACAGAGGCGAGTGAATTTCTAATAAAAATACAAAAAAGTGTTGTTTTTTTGGGTACAGCAATACTGTTTATTTAATTAAGTTCCTAAGCTGCCTCCTCTAGAGCCCAAGAAGCCGAAAACAATTGTAGTTGAAGTTGCCTAGGCATGGCGTTACATGTAAAAAGCGCGAGTTGATATTTCCTATTATTCCTGTACAAATGATCTTACCGTATGTACTGCACAAAATGACTCCTCAATAATCATATTTTTGGGACATAAAAAGGATAAAGCAAAAAAAAACATTATTTATTTTAAACTCTCCCTCATGTTGATCATGTTACAGTCATTTTTTCCTGATTTTTGTAAGGCTGAAACATAGTTCAATAGTTGTAAGACTTGCTGTCTTTCTCTGACCACCTTCATAGCTATTGTATACAGCCCTAATAAAGAGGGTACAGATGAATCGATTGAGGCTTGCGTTTTGAAGACACTGTCAGCCATAGAAACTGAAAAAAAAACAATGATGTTTTAGTCTGCGGTCCTCCACAAAAAGCTCCAGCCGCATCTTAAATTTTGTCATCGCTGGCGCCAAGCTCTCCTCCTCCTATGTGGTTGCATTTTTAATGTTTGCTGCTGCTATCCTGTGCTTGAAGCTGCTATTTGCATTTGGGCACTATTCAGTTATCGTTCAGTGGTTAGATTGCATTCGCTGCCAAATGAGGTCAATACCACCGAAAGAGACAGCTGTTGGTCCAGCCAGGCAAGGCAGTGGTCAGCAGTAGGGTGAGGCGGCAGGTTGGCTATCAAAATTCTCAGAAAACACTGGTCGCTTGGTGGTTGTTTGCAAATAGTCTACATGTGCCCCTTCCAACTATACGTAAGAATTGCGAGCAATTGCCCAGCCTTCCTCCACGCAGATGCAATGGCGGTCCATAAATGCGGCTCCATCACCAATTTGGATCTTTTGATAAAGCGGCAGCACCTTCCACGTTTCAAAGAGTCGACGGTGGATTAGTGATGAAGGGAATCTAGATGGTGGAAACGTCAGATATTCGGCCATTGGCCTCTCCTGTTTGCTCGCTTGTTTTCGGACCGTATAACTTGAGCACTGTCAAAATTCAGCTCAGGGCAGATACTAAAGCCATTCACGGCACTTGTTTTTATGTTTATGATGTAACGTAATTAGTATATGAGACTATTTTGTTGTTCCAATGTAAGGGGACATTTAGATTAGATTTTAAGTTTGAAGAAATACGTATAAAGTGGTTTTAATTAAATTTTATAAATATTAAATTATTTTTAAATAAGTTTAACAATATGAATATTATAATAATTAATTTAAAAATTAGAGAAAGAGTTAGAAATGTAAGGTTTAAGTTTATTTTATTTTATTTTATGATTTAGTGATAGCTATTAGATATTTATATTGGAAATATTCGTTTAGAAGTATTTAGAGGCGAAATTATAAAATTGACGACATTTAAATAAGATTTTTTGGACTGTATACGTACACTTTAGACATGTCTAGACCATGCATTACTATTCTACAAAATTATGTTTATGACTAAAATGATTTAATAAGTTAACTCACCTAGTTTAAATATTGAAAAACCTTTTATTAGCTTTCCAATATTTTAATCTAATCACATACGAAACAAAGTTCATCTTCTTGCCTTTATTAGGAAATAATATTAATAATTTAAGAAATACAATCATGTGCTTTGGGACCTGCATTGCACTAGATAATAGTCAAACTATATTTATATTTATCGAACCTCTAGGCATTAAAAATATTGTAAACAATTTCAATTATCAACAACATGTAAAACATTGTGTCTAGTATGAAGCTATGTATTTCAATGAAAGATTTACTAATTATATATTTTTTTAAAAATGCTTGTAAATTCTCAATATATTCTTGTGAAAAATAAAATTGAAATATTTATATTTTCATATGTATCTAAATAAACTAAAATATTTGTGTATTTATATAAATATTTAATTTAATTTAAAATCATATTAGTATATAAATAAACATAAAATGATCAATAGACAAACAAAGCTCGGATAAAAAGGTGAGTGCACTCTATCCTAAATATGTCACACAAGTTTCCAAAGATTGTAAAATAATCTTCCAAATATGTTTAGATTATAAGCATATGTTCCATACAGGTGCTCAATATAGAAGGAAATTAGGAGAGAAATAGAGAATATGACAGTTGGAGGAGGGTGTCAGAATTGTCAAAACCTTTTAGACGTAGATATCTACTATACGATCAACGACTGTAGATTTTAATTTGGTTGCCATGTGCATCGTAGATATCACCTCCCCCCACATATATATATATATATATATATATCCTGTTTGCACAGGATGTGCTTATCACTGAGGGGCGTGGCCATAGGCCATTGCATAACTCAAATGCAATAGGTCACAGTAAATATTTTAATAGGCCTGTGGGTTTCAATGGGTTCAGAGGCTTCCACAGAGCTTCACAGAGTGGGATTTAAAGGGTGGCAACCGTGTTACTCCGAATCGATGGATCCTCGTCACGTGGCATGATCCTGAACTCCCAGTTCATCGATCCCACGGAGTCATGGAGCTCTGAGGACAACTTTATTTTCATGCTGCTACGAATACAGTCCATGTTTAGCCAGAAGTACAAGGCTGTAAGAATCCTCCAAGGAAAGAGAATTAAATCTGTCTAGAAGTTTATTAAGAATTGTGAACGGAGATTGTTTTTGGTTACGTGTGGAGCCTGGCTATGTATTCAACTCCACTTAAACGTTTACAGAGGAAAGTCTGTACATAAATCCTTGGCACACTTTGTTAAGTCACTTATAGTTCCTGTCATTCTCTCTATAAGCATATATCAAATAGCGTGGTCTCAAATAAATGAAAAGTGACCAATATCAAATACATCATTGATTCTTTCCTTTAAATAAAAATTGAATTAATTAAGGGGTAAGTGGCTTTCTCCATGATTTTATCGCATTTCATAGTGATCAAATCTTCCAATAGTAGATGAACAATTTGGTAATAAATACATTTAATTAATTAATTTTTTCAAATGATATTAATCGGTTAATCCTCTACTTCTTCATATCGTGTTGAAGGGAGTTGAGCAAGAGTTGAACAAAATATCTGATGGTTTCTATATGTTCGTTAAGGACTTATTAGGCCCACATAAACGTTTTAATTTTATACAATAAATTGCGTTCTTATTGGAGAAGCGAAAAAAATTGTGCACACAATCATATTCAAAGAATTCAGATTTATTTATATTGAAAACTTCACTAGTCAAGTTTCATTTCACAAGGATTCCTTTTTTAAAGCATAAATAACGAATTTAAGGTGGGATCAAAATTAATATTTTGAATTCATGTATTTAATATATTTTCATTTTCTTACTTGTGTACATTCCCTTTGAAAAGAGGAACATTATCAAACAACAATTAGAATGACTTTTTTTTTATATGAATGTTACTTTTTTCTTCTCACAAAAATTTCAAATTTCACATGCGATCTTAATAAAAATAAACATAATGTAATGAACTTTATAAATTAATTTTACTATTATGTAATTGCAAATTATTTAGAATTTAATTTTTTTATTCAATATACTTTTAAAAAAAAAGTAAGAATGCATACACCATGCGACAAGAAGTTTTTTCATTCATTGGCTAATCTCCACATAATAAAAGATATGCCAAATAAAGAGATGATGTAGTGTCAATAAAGATTTTCCACAGCCCTCCCTAAAAATGTTTAACTTTAAATCTTATGTTGTGGGTTCATAAATTGCCCTCCCCTTATTTTTCCACAGCTATTACAACCTTTGGTTTTGCCCTTGAATCGAAGGCTTCTAAATCCGAGTCTAAAGCTTCCCTTTAAGAATCTTATCCATTCATAATAAGTAGGTTAGTAACAACATCCTTAGACCAAGTTGAATACTTATTTATTCTGTAAGTATCACAAGATGAGGTTAAATGATCTGTTTTAAAACATCTCTGATACTAGAAAGGTAATCCCTCATTGTTCAGGGTTGAGTTAGAATGCTATAGTCCAACTTAAAGTCAAGATTCACCGACATATCTTTTGAGTTATCTGTGTTAACCAAGATTCTCGCATAAGCAGTGTTGGAAGTAGGATAGTAGTATGATCAATATGCACAAGTTCACATAGGGCATTGACATGGACTACAAGATGGTTCCTCCCATAGATGAAAGTGAAGGAAAGGGAGACAAACCTAGATGGATATGAATATGAAGGGTCTTTTTATAGGGTTGATATTTGGAAACCAGTGTTTCATGAGTAGAATGTGTTGATCCCAAACTAGATATGACCTTGAATCTTCTCCTTGTCTTCTAAAAGGTCAAACACAATAACAAAAAACCTCTTGGCACTTAAATTTATTTCAAGCTTACCTATTAGAAGGAGATGATAATGTTATAATATCCATGTATGGAGTTCATAGAGGGTTGGTCAAAAGTTGACAGAATAATAGATAACACCCAGAGAGGAGAATAAATATTGAAAATCCAATATTTCATCCAATGCTTCCACATCAAAATAAACTAAGGGGTCAATAAGAACCTTTTTTAGGGGTATCTTTTTTTTATTATCATATCTTTCGATCACAAAAAATACAAATTATTTGGGAACTTTCATAGGGCCACAACCCAAAATAGGTCTTCACTACTTTTTTGATTCACCTGCAACCTCCCCTCTTTTAATTCTTGATATCCCATCCCCAAGAGGATCTTGAAAACCCCTAAAAATGCACCTTGACTATTTTTTTTAGTTATAGGGTCATGGAAGTGAACTAGACTCAACATCCAAGTAGAGAGCAAGAAGAGGAGATAAATTTGTGCTTTAGGACTTGTGAGAGTAGTTGGGAGATTGAGGGTTGCCCATTAATCCCCACTAGATTGGGTTCATGTGAAAATCATTCCTAAAAATTAGCTAGGGGCTAATAACTATAAATTTATTTGTAGGGCATAGTGGAACAACTTACTTCAATATGATACGAGTGGCTTCAATAAAGGTAACAAAAACAAGTGTAGATATGAGATATGTGAGAGATTTCAGGGGTGCACTTAAATTATTGAATTATCTCTCTAAATATTAAATACACACATATTAATTAAGATTTAATAATGTAGAGTCCTAAAATAAACTAACCTATACATCCATGTGAGGACTAATTCCTCAACATATTCCCCCTACCTACCCTCATGATGAGTACACATTGTCTATAAGATGGCAATGTGGAATCCTATATCTACATTATTTATTTACTTATTACACTACACAATGATTTCTAACTTGATAGTTTTGTCCCTAAATTGATACCAAAACACTTGTCGTTTACTTTTTATTTTGATTCAAATGTAATAAATTATATAAAATAGGAATATGTCACAAATTGATTAAGAATGTAACAATAATTGACTCAAGGTTGAAAAATTGAAAAATAATATAAAAACCAAAAATAAGGTTGTCAAATTAATCTAGTACAAATCTAAAACAACATGAAAACACAATAAAAATTTTGAACACTAGAAGAATAAAATTAAACATCGACCCAAAGCCACGTCATCTTGAGATCCATGTGCTATCACATGAATGTAATCACTTGGTGAATAAGAAAGAACATTGCTTAGATGAAGGGAAAATTTAACCCATGAGTTAGCAACCCCCATACACACCAACCCTAGTATTTCCCCCACTCTCCAAGCAATGTGGTGGAGTCATATAAACTATGTGTAGATGTAGTAATCATTTCATTGGAGGTGAATCAAATTATTTCTTAGAGGCTATTTTTTTAAAATTTTCCAAAGTTTTAGATTCATCAATGAATATATACATTTTTTAATATTTTCAAAAAATATCCATAAATTTGTTAAATTATCCAAAATATATGTATATTAATATTAAATTAGATTTTTCATTAAATTTTTCCTACCATATTTATGTTTCATAATTTTCAATATTAAAATATTAACCTATAATTATACACTTCAAAAAAATCTCTTTCCATAAAAAATCCCCTAAAGTGGATATACTTGTGAATGCCAATATATATTCTTTTCCATTTTATAACCCACCCATATAAAATCAAAAATCATTTGAAATATAATTCATAGAGAAAAATAATATAAAAATTAGATAATGGAATCTAACCACTATCTAAAATTAGAACGTTCATAAATGAAAGTTATCACAATTAAAATAAGATCAATAGATCATTATATTTAATCTCATCCTTTAATATAATATTAATATTAATATTAATATAGAAACATCCAAAAATAGAAAATTTCCACAATAAAAAATATACACTAATCATTGCATATAGCCACTCAATAACAAAGAAAGAAAGATAATAAACAACAATGAAATATATGTTTGACACGGTTGAGATACTACTAATTGTTTGATGGTCTAATTTTCCAATTGTTTTATCCCCATCATTGCATATAGCCATATATTTATAAGAAATATATATACTCACTAAACGTCAATGAAAGATACATTTGATATGTTTGAGACACTACTAGCTATTAAATGGTTTGTATTTCTAATTATTTTATCTTCATCTTTTTCTTTTCAGCTTTTTCCAATTTTATCAACCAACGTCTACTCCTCTAGTGATTGTGTGTTTTCTTCAGAAAAAAAATTCTCACCAAAATTGTCCATATTTTCTCACAAAATGTTTTCCTAATTTTTAGTATTGTTTGTAATGTTTTATTCTTCATTCATTTTTTTCCAATTATCATAAGTCTTGTTATTAAATCATGCTAGTCCAAGGATTTATAAATAAGATGGGGCCCTTTTGATTTTATCATAATTTTACCTAAATGAATGCAAAATATATTTATATTATCCCATGGTCTTGTGAAGAATAATTCACATTAAAAGATAATGTATTCGATTGTATTTATATCATTCAATATTAATAAAATATTATTCATGAGATTAAAGTGCCACATAACCTATGCTTATAAACATGATTTTTTCAATTTAATTCAAATATCTTATATGCAAGTTAACCCAAAATTTATTATGAAATATTGATTATTGCTAAATTTGTCACTACCACTTTATTGGGTTGACTCAAATACCACAATAATAGATTATATAGACCCATTATTAACTCATCTCATCACAAGTAAAATTTTATTACCATATATATCATCTACAAACAAAATAAATACATAAAAATTCCTCTATAATATAAAAATATAAATCTACAATCTTAATGAAAAATAAAATTATCAAAATAAATAATCTAAATCATGAAATAGTAATTTAAAACATAATAAAAATACAACATCATAATAATGTTAATGAAAAATATAAAATAAAATAAAAAATAAAATATATGTATATACATACATGATCTGACATCCAAACATATAGATGTACTCATGTATGCACCCTAATATATAAATATTAATTTTTTAGTATATAGACTTTTAATTAATAGTGTATATAACATAGATATATTAGTACCATATTTATATGATGATACTACTATATGTCACTATTAAAATATATTATAAGATAATGTAGTAAACTAATATAATTATACTATACACAATAAGCTAGTAGTTTATTATAAGGCTAATGTAGTACACTAATATAATACTACACTAATATAATACTAGTATACACTATAAGCTAGAAGTATAAATAATAAACTAATAGTTATTATTTATTATTATAAAATATTATTATTTTTTAGATAGATATTAAGGTTGGTAGGACCCATGCCTTGATAAAAAGTAGATAAGAAGATTACCAGCCTATCTTGAAAGAAAAATACAAGGCATATGACCAAGAAACAAAGAAAAAACCATATAACTAATTGATTGTATTAATTAAGCTCCATCAAAATTTATACATCATATTACAAAAAATCGAAATTAATAGTCATACATTTAGTAAGATATACCAACTACACAAAAAGCCAAACACATCAAGAACCTTTCTTCTATTTAGTCTAGTAAAACCAAAGGCTTACCACCCTAAATTAGGATTAACACTTCACTATCCAACAAAACACTCCCTTTTGACATCAAATATAATTTCTTATTCCTGGATGATTTATTCATAAGACCACCTGACATAACCTCTACCATCTCCTTTAAGCCTTCAACTAACAACATCACCTGCCAAACACCCAATTCCAACTAACCCACTCTAGCCATTGAAGTCTCCTCTAGTTTTTGTTTACCCACCCATTGTAGATCTAGGAACATACCTCTAAAAATACCCCAAGCCAAATATTTAACAACACCAGTTTGATCAGGAATCTTGCACATCTCCCACCATGCCTTTAGCTTATATAAAGGGGATTTGAGTGAAACAAAATATAGGAGAAGCACATGATGTTCATGCTATAACATCATATGACAAGAGAAAAACCCATATAGTTCATCTACTAGATTGAATAAGATCACAAATATCACTTCTAAGGCCTTGAAAATCAAAAGGGTAATAACACTGAAACCATGTTTCCCTAAAAAGAGTAGATCTTTGAATGACCCAATATTAACCTTCTATATTTCCACCAAAATATATACTAGTGAATATGTAATACTCTACCATTTTATCCACCAAAGACTTATCATAAACTAACATTAACAAATTGGTTTCAAATAACACTACCAATTCAAAATTTACTTTCACGAGGAAAATTTTCCCCAAGACATCATCACCCAACACTCGCTCAACCACTGGTGCTATCTCTACCAAAGATGACAAGAACACACACTTCAATCTACACATGGACACCTTACCAATGAATCCCATCTTCTTATTCACACTACTTCCAAACACCAATGACCACACTAGATATTTAACTAACATTTATCTATTACAACACCCTTCTACCAATAACCGATACCACATAACCAAATAACCTAAAATAGTACCATCACCACCAAACAAATATTATACCACTTGGCACTGATTAAACCTTTAGTCAATGCATTAATAGTTCCCACACCAAACAATAATGACTATCATCATTACTTCAACCTATGGAATTCACACACTATTCCAATGCCAACAAAATCATTTAAAATACATATATGCAATTCCTACATATTATTTCCACCTTTATTTTTAATTATCACTCCTTATATCCTCCCTTTGTTCTATACCTGCATTTTCTAAAAAATTTACCACCTTATTAGGCTTTCAAAAGCAATGATAACCATGCCACTCTTTGAAATTACTCAAAAGTGACCATGATTTAGTGAGAATATTCTTAATATTAAAGGATTTAGTATTATGTTTATTCAATGCTTGAAGTATTACTAGATAATCCCCTTTGATTACTAGATTCTTTGCTTTGCAAGCTACCACCCATTCCAGCCGAGCCATTAGAGCTTGTACTTTTGCTTCATTATTAATCTTGTCTTTTATTCTAGTATGATTTAATTTTATTAATTAACTAATACAATATTTCACTACACATCTATCCCCTAATGCACCTAGATTACCTCTACAAGCACCATCAAAATTTAGTTTAAACTACTCCAGATTAGGTGGTTCCCACACTGTCCCCAACTTACTGCTCCTCTTCGAGTCTATTACCATCGATCCATCAATGAGAGGAATAGCCAAAATTTTCCATTTACCACACATTATCATATCCCATATCTTAATGTTCCCTTTCTTGTGTTTGAACTTGAGCTGAGATTGCATCAAAGATAAAAATCTATATTTTTCTTAGGACTGCATACAACAACCATTCTATACCATCAAAGATATGTTGATTCCTTTCTATCCATATTGACCAAATGATAATGGTTAGACTAACTCTCCATAATTTGTAAAAGGAATGCTTCACATTACCATGTAGATAGGATAAAAATGCCTTACTAAGAGAAGAATTCAAATCCCAACACCAATATAAATTTCAACACAACCACGACCAACAACACACTGTAAAGGGACATTCAAACGATAAATAGTGTATCATTTCATCCTCAACTATACACATAAAACATATAGATGTACCCTAGCATCCCATATTATGCATCCTATCTTGTGTTATAATTCTATTTTGAGCCTCCAACTATATAAAGGCACTTGCTTTTTGAAGCCCTTCCTTTCTCCAACATAGCTTTCTCACCTAAGCCAATGAGGAATATATTACTTCCACCATTTGATACCCCATATTCACTTCATAGTGCCCTAATTTGGACCCCACCAAATGAATCACATCATCCTTTTCACTAAAAAACCTTTCTTTTGGACAAACATAGAGAAATAATTTTGCCCTGATTAGTTGAAAAAGGAAACTCTTTCAAACATTTGCACTTCTAGATAGCCAAACCCTAATAAATTATGGAACTCAAAATAATCATCCACATTGATCCTTAATGGATTAAAATATAATATCAAGCCTCACCCACATTAGGGAGCACCGATAAATACTTATGCTCATTTCATGAATCCAACCACAAATCAACATGCCTTTCATTATTGATAGTCCAAGAAACATGCTCAACAATTTTATATCTACATTTCAATAATAAATTACACATATGAGAACCTTTGGTCAGATTTCAATAGAAACCATGGTTCATGGCACCTTTTATCCAAAATATTTATGCTGAAGGATTTTACACCATAGATAATCCTACTATTCAACTAAAATCCACACAAATTTCTCCCCTAAATCTTGATTTTGAAGATGCATATTTTTAATTCATGATCCATCCCTCTTTTTTGCTTTAAAAACGTATCTGTTTTGAGCAAATGCATCCTCTTATTATCTTCATCACTTTATTAGAGGAAATCCTTCATTATTTTCCTTAAATTTTTCACCATGCGACTGGACACCATTAATAAACATTGAGTATTTTATACTAACCACATAACTAAAAATCCATTCATACTAATCTTTACTATACAAAATCTTCTCTAAAACTTTTAGTAAAAAATGCCAATTGACTCAATTACAGGCATTACTAATATTTAACTTAATCAACATGCCTTTATGATGATCATGTGAAAGAGAATGGATTGTATCATGGGCTACAATGATCCCTTCTCATCACAAATACCACCTAATATTGGGAGATAAAACTGTCCAACATTGATTTGATCAAGTTTGTTATAAATTTGGAAATAATTTTATACATAAAATTACATAGATAAATGGGTTGAAAGTCATTTAAACATACCTAAGACTCCGCTTTGGGAAAAAGATAAATGAAAGTGACATCGAGATCCATAGCACCTTTTCTTTTATTGTGAGATTCTTCCACCATGTTTAGCACATCCTCACCTATAAATGCCCATAAGGATTGAAAAAAAGCTACAGGGAACCCATAAGTTCTACGATCTTTGTCCCTTCCCATAGAAAACACCATAACCCAAACCTCTTCAAGTGAGAAGGGAACAAGTAGTTGTTCATTTTGCTTATCTAAGACCAGCTTGGGAATATGTTATAGGTTCAAGTTTGGGTCCATAATATTTGACACCACTTCACCCAAAAATAAATTATTAAAAAAAGAAACAACCTCATCTCTGATAGCATTCTAAAAATCCAACACCTCACCACTACTAAAATTAATTATTGAAATACGAGTCATAATAATTTTAACCATGATAGAATTATAAAAGGAAGTCATATTTTTATGACCTCCTTTAATCCAATTCACCATCTATTTTTTCTTCCAATAGATTTCTTCCCAAAGAAGCAATTCCTCATATTCCTTCATTATCTTCTTTCTCCATAGTAAAGACTATAAAATACATACCTTCCTTCATCACCAACTAATCGAGAACTTGTAGAGAAATTTCAACCCACCTTTTTTCTTTTAAAATACTATTAAAATGTTCTTCATTCCATATTTTAAGACACCCTTTGATGAATTGTAATCTCTTAGTCATTTTATGCATGATTGAGCCTATCATCAGAGGACAATTTATCCACTAATCCTTCATTGACTGGGAAAGAGATGGATCCATAAGCCACATCAATTTAAAAATAATAGAACACCATTAGGGTGACCTATCCCTTTAAACCCTAAATGTGATGGTAAAGTGTTTTGATCTTAAAACCACTAACACCGAGCTTTCCACATTCCAATTATTATCCAACCAATTTGGATTAATTAAAAATCTTTCCAACCGCTTAGCAATATTAATGAATCCTTCTCTTTTGTTATCCCATGTAAACCAGCCAGATTTTGGAATGATTTCCAATAGTTCATTGTCCATACCAAACCTATAGAAGTTCAACTGCGAAGGAATTGATCTAGCCGCACCGTCCAATTTTTCATATGGTTGTAATATTTAACTAGAATCACCACCTAACATAATTTTTAACTTAACGAACCTAGCAAAAATATCTGAGAGCTCCTTCCATAATCGAATATTAAATCTACGATCACTCAGTCGATAACATTAACAAACAAAAATTTAGAATCTGAAGAATAACTAGAGTACCTACATAATTTCCATCAGGGCCCAGAGGTTATAGCTTCAATATTTTCCACCAGAGGCAAAAACTACTGCTAATCCACCTGACACTTCAGTCACTTCCACAAACTAACTGCTCAATCTCGACCAACCTTTATGCATAAAACTAGTTCTTCATCTAAATTAAGCTTAGTTTATTAAATAAGCAGCAGTTTAGGTACTTTAGCAAGTCGAAGACATTTCAATAAATTCTCTTATTTGGGGAATTCAAACTCCTAACATTCAAGAAAATGATCTTCATAGAACTGGATGGAGGATTTCCACCTCCGCTGTCCCCGCAGCCACCCCCTCCGCCCACCGCTTAACAGACTCTATATATTGTTTCATTGTGCCTTGCCTGCCTTCCAGTTATAATAACATATAATAAATAAAAATAACATAGTACATATATACACTATAATAGTATCTTACTATAAATTATAACACTATTATAATATGATAACAAAATATTATTATTATATTGGGTAGGGTATCATTTATTAATATTATTATATATTATATATTACATAAATATTATAATTTTGTGTAAGGTATAGTATATTAATATTATTATATATTATATATTATAAATGATATCGTACATAAATATTAGTATAGTATTGTGTAAGGGATAGTATGTTAATATTAATATATCATATGCATTATATAATATTAGACTATTATGTTAGTATACATATCTTAGATAAACTTATATAAAATGTGTTATAGATATTATTCTTGAGGTATTTATTTTATAAATATCAGAATTTGATATGGTATAAGTACCTTAAAAATGATATATGTATTCTAGTTATATATAAATAGTTAGGACGTACTTAATATTTATCATAACATGTGTAGAAAAACTTATATTATATAATACCATATATTATGTAAATAGGAAATGGTAAATAATTTTACCTTTTTTAATTTTTTTATATTTTTTATTTTTAAGAAAATTTGAAATAAATATTAAAACATAAATATGTAAGTATAAATAATATTAAATAAAGATGAAATATGAGAAAATTATATTAATTATAGTAAAAGTAAATATTTATAATACATACACATATACCATAATTAATCTTATATTATATAAGGTCTTTTACACATAAAATGATAAATATTAAGTATGCCATAACTATTTATAACTAAAATATAAATATCATTTATATAATGTAATATAAATACTATTATATATTATTAATATTAATTTATATTATAAACACTAAAATACTATATATAAAATTTAATATTATTAATAGTTTAGACTAGTAAATTATATTATGCTATATTTATATTTTATAAGAACTAATTGTTATATTAATACATTATATAATACATATTGTTATTACGTTATGCTATATACTAGTATGTATATTATACACTTCACAATAACTATATACTACTAGGATGTAGACGTAACTATACACTTCACAATAACTATATACTACTAGAATGTAGACTATAGTTACGTAGTATATTAGCATCATAATTATAATATAGATTAAGAACCTTTTCATTTTCATTTTATAATTTAGGTTTCCATTTTCATTTTATCACATTCATATCTATATAGAATAAAAACATATTTATGTTATCCCATTGTCACGTGGAAAATATTTTAAATTGAAATATAATGCATGATAATTTTTATTTAGGCCACCAAATTATAGTATTTTAGTATCCATGAGATCAAATTTTCATATAATATATGTTTATAATTATAAAGTGTGAAATTTAATTTAAGTATCCTATATGAAAATTGACTCCAAACTTGTTATTTAGTGTTGGTTGTTTTTTATTACTTTTCGATATTTATTGAGTCAACTCAAATACCATCCTAATTTACAATATGCAAATCCAATATCAACTCATTTTATTATTAGTAAAATACTATTACTATTATTATTATCTACATAAAAACTATATATATAAAGGTAGTTCCTTATATAAAGGTAGTTCCTTAATATGAGAAGATTGAATCCATATTCTCAAACATCAACATTTTTAGTTGAAACTATAATCGATTATTGAGTTATCATTTCAAATATAATATAAATATTATATCATCATTTTATATTAATGATAAATCTAAGATCACATAATAAATAAGGTATACACACACATGATATCATAACCAATCATGTGTGTACACACACGTGCATACACGCATACACACATACTCATACACACAGAAATATATAAACACACTTAAATATATATGTTTCATTATATATAATTTTACATTAAATATTCACCATCAAATAAGATAGATATCTACATAATCCCACTTAAAAAACATTATCCCTAAAGTTTGATGAAAAAATATCATAATATAGATATTATATCTCATAATTATTTGCTAAATTAATATAAAACGATTTATGTTACTCTTGTTGAACCTTCATGTGATCAATTTCATGATACTAAAGTTGAAGTGATCGCCTCTCACGTGTCGTCATGAGCTATACCTCAAATAAAGCCTCGTTCATTTATAAAGACGACCAATAAAAAACATGTGATCATTTGGATACTATCATTTATTAATATAGTAACATTAAAAACATAATGAATCTTATAAATGTTGGGCGGAAAGAACAATCTATAAGAAACTAGCTAAGTCACTCCAAAATATAAAACAACCCTGAAAATTGTGGTGGTGACTTACTTTTACCACAAAATCATCATTTACTCTTAAATGGTTTAATATGCATAAAAAAAGTCTTAGACATAAAAATCTACATTATTATGCAAGTCCACATACATTTGTTTTCCATAGCTTTTTCTCTATGATGTATTTTATGAATCTGCACAACTTTCTTTTCCATCTCTTTCATCATATCAGCACCAATAAAAACATGGTCCTCAGTGTTTTTTTATAACTCAAAGGAGTTCAACATTGTTTCCCATACAAATTTGCATATGCGTCTATGCCAATGGATATTTGATAACTATTATTATATGCAAACTCTGGTAAAGGTATATTGCTCCCTTAGTAAGTAATTTGGTACAAAAATAATCATTGTATAGAAGAGAGGAATAAATTAATTTAATGTGACGATAATTTCATGTCGCTTTCGATTCAGAAATAAAAACATTCAATCAATGAATTATATTGGAAATTGATATTAAGACACTTCATAATAGTTTAAGAGAATATTATTGAATGTGGCTTTACTTTTTAGAATTTGAGAACGTTGCGAAATAAATGTGATTTATTGTTTCATGTTGCATAATGTATACATTATCATAATAGAGTTATTTAATAATTTTAAATATAATTAGAAGCTGGTGGGGTATAATGAGTTGGAACTGAATAATTATGAAAAATATAAGGTTTAGCATCATTTTTTAATAAAAGTAAAACCTTAGAAATAGAAACATGTGGACATATTTGAAAAAATTAGGAAGAAATATAAGGATGTTGAGAATCCATAGAGTTTTGATAATTAGAATAAACACAGAGAGAATTTGACTCATAATTTATGTTGACATTTTATTACAAATTTATTTTTATAAATTTTATATATTTGTATATTAATAATTTGATTATTATAGTTTTATTTGAGCTAAATTATCAAAAAAAAATTAATGGTTCTTAAAATAAATTTTAATAATGTTAAAATTTAAATTAAATCAAACTATTTAAATAAATTTACAATATATTTAAAATAACACAAAATAAAAATAATCATAAAAGAGACATAGGTTACAATAGAGAAACTCAGGTTGACAAAAATGAAAAAGAGTGAGGTGAATCATCCTCTTATCACTATATCTTATTTTATTTATATAGGTACTACCTTATTGAGTAATTCTATGAACATTATTAATATGTAGGAATCGTCAATTCTACCACCTTGAGTAAAAATCAGACTTCTTTCAGCAAAGAATTATCGAACCCTTCACATTTAGGATGTCCTAATAATAAAAAACCTGAATCTCTGTTTATATACCAATCTATACTTAGATGGTGAATCTTATTGTTTTCAACTATGTGAAACATTATTGTCTAGGAAGTGTATATACATAATATTTTCAATTTATTATTGATTACTAACACTTTGTATCCTGTAGGAACCTATCGAGTCTCAATCTCTCTGAGTGCATGTCTTAAGGGGTGCATCAGAAAAGGGATAGGTAGACCATTGGTACTTCATAATATTATTTTCCCTTTTACGACTTGCCATCTACACACTCATCTCTTAAAAACATTAAACCTAAGCTTATTCTTCTCAACCTTACCCATTCTAGTTATTTTCCTCTTTTCATCCTCCTTTTTTGCCTTAACTCCCTTTTGGACTATTGGCTATACAAGGTCAACCAGGGTTGACCCTGTATAGTTTAGGGGTATTTTTTACTTTTGGGGTTTGTTATCCTTCAGTCGACCTAGCTCAGATCTAGTGAATTATCCTCTAAAACATACAGGGTCGACCTTGTATAGTAGATATTTTCAGGAAGATTTAAGAAAAGATTCAACTATTTATACAAGTTAATTTTAAAATATTTGTATGAAGAGAAGAGAAAAAGAATAAGTGCCAATAAACATCTGTTTATTGACTATTCTACTTTAAGAATAATTTTTAGGGTTCCATACTTTTTTTGGAGATACAAAAATTGTCTTGTAGAGAAGTCTTTTAAATTCATAGATAGGTTTTGTAGAATAGAGCTGATTTGTCTTTGTTATCCTTATATACCACAACAATGTATTGTGAAGCACCTTGGCCAAGGGAGAGATTGAGGCTCAATGGGTTCATCTTCAAGGTAAGTATTCTTAACTTTATTTCTCCTTTATAAGAGTAGATACAAAATGCAATTGTGCTTCTTTCTTCCATGCATTAAGATTCTGTATATATTGACGTGAGTATATTTCTTCTATACATGTTTCATTTAGTTGTTTGTTTTATTTCTAACTCTCACTTTATGCCACAAGCTTTGGTGTGCACTAGATTAGATTTACTTTATTATTTATTATAATAGAGTGAATATTAAGCCTAGGACTCTTTTATAGTTGTATGATTATGTTAGACCGTAGGTTTTGGAACCTTACATCACATAGTGTATTTTGAAAAGTGATCTCCTAATCGGGTATAGCAGATACTCATATTGGTCATACTCCCACTTAACATATGTATTCTCAATCAGAAGTGTAGGTATGATTTATCTTCTCTGAGTCATGATTGATTTATAGACATGATGCATTTATGATTGCATACATTTTGGTGACCTTGATGTGAAACTAGCCATTGTAAGATTTATTTTGCTTTTTTTAATTCTTTTTGGCATTAAATTTATCATATATTTGTCATATTAGATCAACTCTATCAAAATAGTTTTAATATTTATGCGTAAGTTTTCAAGAATAGGAAATTAGATCGACTCAGATGATGAAGTACAAGTTTCTAGACTTTCAAACTTCCAGTTTAGACTACTATGTCTACCCAATCAACCATGTATATTTTTAAGCATCCAATTCAACATACTATGCCCACCCAAATGATCTTATACATTTCAAGCACTCAGCATCAGGATTTTATAAAGCTCGATCGACCCAATCAACCAAGTTAGTATAGTTTTCAAGCATATTCCAAGGTTCTTAACTAGCAATTTTCATTCTCAACATCTCTAATCCACCAAGGTTCCTTTCTATCTCTCTATCTCTTTATTTTCTATCACTAGTAGAAAAATAACAATAAACGACTAAAAAAATAGTAAAAATTGTATATAAATGACTAAGCTTGGTCATATCATCATTAATAGTTTATTGTTGGTCATTTATAATGTAATCAAATTTATGACTAAACTATTTTTAGTCATTTATTGGTTGTTTTAATTGAACAATTTGGTAGTATTTTTAGTCATTAATTTAGTGATTTATTATTTTTAACTGGTCATTTATTTAGTCATGGTAGTCATTTATTTAGTCAATGTAATCATTAATTGACATCAATTGGTAGTATATTTAATTTTTTTTATTCAGTGATTTTCATTTATTAGTGGTATATTTGGTCATTCGTATTAACTAATTTCCATCTATTGGTAGTATATTTAGTGATTTTAATCATTATTTTTCCATCAACTGGTCATATATTTAGTCATATTTATTCACTAATTTATGTCAATTGATAGTATATTTAATCAATTTAATTATTAATTGATGTTAATTAGTAATATATTTAATCATTTTAATTGACTAATTTTTATTTATTGGTAGTAAATTTAGTTATTTTTAATTTTTAATTTCCATCATTTAGTATTTTATTTAATTATTTTTGTTCACTGATTTTTTTTAACTGATATTATATTGATACATTGTTTATTAATTGCATAATCATTATATTTACTACTAGTTTAGTAGTAAAATTCTATTTATATGATATGAATAATTTATTAAATACCATAAATTGTATAATGTAGAAACAAACATATTATTAAACTTGAATTAAAACATAAAAACAAATAAAAATACAAAAATAAACATATTATTACAGTTGAATTAAAACCTAAAAGAAAATAAAAATATTACATATATGAACAAGCTACATGATGCTATAAGTTAAAAGATTGATTTAACATCATGATAAAAAATAGGTAATCTACAATAAAAAATATAATGCAATTTTGATAAACTATAAGATGTTCATATATATATATATATATATATATATATATATATATATATATATATATATATATGAACAAGCTACAAGATGCTATAAGTTAAAAGATTGATTCAACATCATGATAAAAAATAGGTAATCTACAGTAAAAAAATATAATGCAATTTTGATAAAATATAAGATGTTTATATATATATATATATATATATATATATGCCAAAATCTAAAAGTTTCCAACTCTTGAAAATACACCATGATGAAGATTCTTGAACAACACATTCAAACTACTACATAAAGTAGTGGACCAACCTCTGTAACAATTAGTACATGACAAACATCAATTATGTCATTTAAAAAATATATTTTAGTGGCCACGTACTATGTGAAGGTTCCTTGTTTCTCTTTCAGATTAACAACTCCATCTATTTTGTCTTCATAAGCAAGGGGTATTTGTCACCTTTAAAATATTTACATTTACATCCCCTGTTCCTTTCAATTTTACTCCATGAATAATAGATAGTGAGTGAATCCACCCAATACCCATAAAAACACCATCAAATAGATCTAAAACCCCAACTTTATCCCCTTATTAGATTTTATCAATACATTTCTACAAAAAAAAAAAAAACACATTATATTAAGATATAAAACATTCTATAACATAGCTAAATATTTGATAAATATTTATAAGAAACTAAAATATGATGATAGAAACCTAAAATCATGCACCTAACATATTAAACAAAAATTAACTTCCCATTATCTAATACATAATGGATGTTAGATACATAAGGTCTCAATATGTTAGCATTCATGTGCCATGAAGATGTGGATGCTACAAGGACAACAAGTGCCGTTCCTCTAGTTGTTATGGGTTATTCTATAGTTACTACAGGCACCTTCCTCATCACTAGGCATAACTTTGTAGTGGCTATGGGCTCAACCTATAGTTTTTTTAGGTACATTATAACCCCTATATACACCTTTCTAGTAGCTATATGTTACTTTCTCATAAATGATGAGCTATGGATTTGGCTATGGGCTATTGAAAAATTCATGGACGACACCAAACAAGTTACATGAAGAGTGAAGGAATATTAGAGAAGAAACTTCAAACATTGCTAAGGAATGACCATACCCTTGAATAACGAAGTAAGTGATACAATAAAGACATACACTTTCAAACTCCATTTGGAGTGTTGTAGACCAAAATTTATGACTACAAGGATATAAAAGAACCATTCTCAGCGTTTGGTCAATTCATAGAAAATAATTTCACTCTAACAATAAGAGAGATATGGGATATTTTTTAGAGTACAGGTCCCAATTTTGATAAACCAAATGATTTCCAAATTAAAAGTTTACTAAATAAAGAATCCATCAGCAAACATCCTCATTTACTAGGGCTAAGATAGAAGAGAAACAAGCCATTAACAAGCTCATATAGAGGAGATCAAGAGTAGCAAATACCATCACACACCCTCCTCTATGATTATAAAGGATCTGACTTGGATAAAAAACAAGAATCTATATCATCCACGTTGTGGAAGGATGGCAATAGTCTCTCATATCACTACAAGACCACTACTCTAGTGCTTTACAGGTCATCATGATTGCATGTAGGTTGTTGAGGGCATAATCTAAGAACAAGACACTATGATCACGAAATTATCCAAGGGTAAAAATACAACAAAATCATGACTACAAACATAATAATTTCATGAGGAAACAATAAGATAAGCTTCCATTCTAACAAACACTCACATGAAAATTTCATATGCCACAATGCTAGAAATAAATAGTTATGAAGGTATGGTGTATCTTTTAATCATAGAAAATAACTTTATTTTTTAATATAGCATGCATATATTAAAAATTATATTTAATTATTAAAACATCATTCATCAAGTCTTATCATGAGATATGCCAACTCACCACTCAAAACCTTCATTATGACCCCATTCTATCCTTTTGCATACTACACATACCACATCACTTGAGGGCAAATGACACTTCACGTGGAAGGAAAATAATGTTGCAGACAATAAATCACATGATGATATGAATGTGTATTGAAATCCCATTATTATGCCATAATTGTATGTATATTTGATTGGAAAAAATAATCAATTTAATTGTTTTTCACTTTGAGATGAAAGCTCATTCACAAAAAGACCTAAGTAAGACATTGGTATAGCCTACAACTAAAACTACCACTATTGAAGAAACTTGCTTTGCTACAGGAAACAATATGAAGGTAAAATTAGGTGTTTTGAAGAGATATCTATTTGAAAATTTTAATAGAAAGATAAACTACCTAGAATAGGAGGTTCAGTAGTGAGAAGGGAACCCTCAAACCACAAGAAATTGTAAGATATCCAAACAACTGGGCTATCTTTAGTAGGGTTGGATGGACTACCTATTTTGATAAACTTTAACATTTTTTAGAACCTATCACTAGAGAATTTTTAGGGTATTTACAAGAAAACAAGTGACAATATTTGGCATCACATTTCCAATTACAAAAGAAATGATAAGCTAGGTTATTGGGTTGCTAAGAACTGGGGAATACTGGGAAGAAAAACCTAATGGCCAATTAGTTAGACAATATTTTGTCAATATAAAATAGGTGTAGAGAGACTGAGTGTACCCCCATCCTAGAGAGAAGTGGCCTCATATATCATCAAATATCTGACATGCGAACATAGGTACTACTTCCTCTATACTCTCCAATTCAAAATTTTGAATCATTTAAGTCATGGTAAGACTATTAATTTCCCAACCCACTTGTGGAATGTCTTAAATAAAATATATAAAGAATACCAAAGTGGGGTAGAGAAATCTTTATCTCATCATTATTAGATTTAGTTTTTAGTTAAACAAGGAATAAGAGATACTAGACCTGACCTTAACTGAGAATAGTTTCTAACCTTAAGGATTGGTGAACCTCAATAAGAGGAGGTAAAGAATGAGTGAGATTATCCTAAGGGATAGGTCTAGTAAACAACACGAGGATACTATAGGTACTAGTGAAACTAGTCATCCCATAGCTACTATAGTCTCACATGTAATTGCTACGGATAAAAAAATATGAAGAAAATTAGTGTTACCTCCTAAGGATACAAAGGAATAAAGTCCATCAAAAAAAATTGGGTAGGATATTCCTTCTCATATTGTTCCAACTATTCTATCACAAGAAGTATATTCTTCTACCATAGTTCCTTTAAAAGGAAAAGAAGCTCTTCCATCACTAATTGCATAGGAAGAAGGGGATGCCACAAAACTTTATCCTCAATAAGAAGTTATTCCATCAACAACTATATAGGAGAAGTAGTTTTCAATAGCTCCCCCTTTTAAAAAAAGAAGACTGAAAGGAAGAAGCCCTCTACATCAAAGAGGAGACCTCCTCCTAGTAGGTCTCAGATAATTAAAAGACAAAGGTCAACCCTAACATCCTCACCTATAGACATTAGTGAGGATGAAAATAAGGATCCTATATTTTGTAAGACCTCTGATGGGTTTGAGATAGTAGAATGGTCTACTGAAGAAGAGTCCACAAAGGAAGAGGAAATGTAGTCATCTAAGAAACCTAGATTGGGATAAGGAGACATGGAACTATAAAATAGAGCATACAGAAGAAAAAATAAGAATGTCATATCATCTTGTAAAAGAGGAATAATTGTTTGAAGAAAGGACCATGCAAGAATAAATAGAGCAAGACACAGTTCCTCATGACCAAGAGTTCCAAACTTTAGAATAAGCCATGGAAGAGATATATAGGTTGAGGAATAAAATAGAAGAGTTAAAAATAAAAATAGGCCTAGAAACACTTTTGGGGGTAGAAAATTTTATAAAGCCACATATGGAAGAAGAGTCAAGAAATGAAAGGATGTTAGAGGAGTCTGTAATAAGTCCCTTAAAAGTACCTGTAGTAGCTTCATCCACCTTACCTACAAATGACATTAGTGTACCCACATAATAACTTACAATAAATAATAATCTAGCTTTGGTACCATTCCATAATAGGTTTTCCTTTGTAGAGATCACTGCAAAAGTACTTGCAATAAAAGAAGAAATTGGTGTAGACCTCTTAGCTTATAAGCTAGTATAAACTAATGATCTTTTGAGATTTCTTGAGGAAAAATTTAGTGATGATGAATATTATCATAAGTAGTTGATACAAAGGTTTACAGTATATGTTGAAGCAAGAGAGCATCAAGAAGATTTCTCTTAAATCTTAGAAAGGAGTGAGACTAGGATCACTTATTTGAAAGAGATCACTAACATGCCTGAAACCACTGAGATGTTAATGGAATGTAGATCACCCTCTAGGGTATATGCTGTATACTTAGAGGAAAGGTGGATCATATTCAAATATGATAAGATATACATTGATCATTCCTATATGGTATATAATTCTAAGTCATTATTTAAGGTCTATAGACATGCTGACCCTAATATTCAAGCATAATTGAGTGAGTTTTATATGCATCAGTATGTTGTGCCACATGTCACAAAGTAGAATCCCAATATATACCTAGGGGATATCCAATTTAATACCTTTACCTCATACATCCTCAATGAAACAAGAAGAAATAAATATGTTGAAGATTATCAAGAGACAAAAAAGAGGCTACCCTAAGGATTAGGGGTGAATCTACTGATTTAGAAGCTATAATAGAGGAATGGATTGATTTTCTGAATACAGATACTCCATGAGAATGGGTCATAAACAAACAAGTAGAGGTCAAGAACTACTACTTGAAACTTATGGAGAGAGATGGAAAACAATATTTTATTTCATGTTTGCATAGATAGGTAGAGCTTTTAGATACCCTAGAATGAAAAGAACCTTATTTCCCTCAAAAGCTCAGAGAGGTAATCGACAAAGTATATTTGTACTTGAGATTGTTAGGAAAAGAAGGATAAGTTTTTTGGGGTTGATGTTTCATCCACCCATGTTTTGGTTCCCAATTCCTAACTGGGAAGGGAATGTGCCAGTTGACAGAGAGGTAGAAAAAAAAGGGGAAAAAGCATAGATGATGCTAAATATTTTTATATCTTTAAATGGATGGGTTGTACTAAGCCTTAAATTTCCAAATATATTATGGATTCAAAATGCAAAGAAGGCTTGCTCGAGGACAAGAAAGAGATTAAGTAGGGGGTGTGATGAGGCCACTAATTATTCTATTTATAACCTCATCCATACCCAGTTGTATATCTTTTTCCTATATGAATCCCTATAACTATCCATGACTCATGTAAATGAATTATTATATGTATGCATTAATATATACATGTTGTATTATTGATTAATGATGCTTTCTCTTTGATTAGATTATAGTTGTGTAACCTTATTTAATAGATGTTTTAAGGGTAGAATAAGACTGCAGGAATCTTACTTGGTCACAACACTTATAGAGAAGCCCACAATAAAAGGGGCTTCTAGCTCATAGTAGTTTTCCACCTATAGATTGCTCTTAGAAACTATAGGCTTTCATCTATAGGTTGTTTGTAGCAACTACCAAGCTACAAGATTTATACCTACAAGTTTCCCATAGCAATTACAAGTTTTCACCTATAGATTACTCATAAAAACTACAGACTTTCACCTACAAGAGCCCACAACCACTACACAAAACTAACTATTGATGTGATAATAAGTAATTGGTTCTTAAGGAAACATATAGTTGTCTTAAAAATAAAGTAATTGATTGAAGAGGATCCTCTATAACAACTATACATATCCCTCACATGCATAAAGAATTATACGTGCTGCCAAAAGATGAATAAGGTAAGGATAATGGAAAGAAGAAAAAGAAGCAAAATAGAAAAATATAATATATTGTCCTTTAACCATTAAGAGCTAGAAATAAGTAACTTTAAGTTAATAACCACCTAAAGGTTGACTGAGTTAGTTGCAAAGTATTTTTACCTTTCTTAGTTTAGTGTCTACTTGTAGAGTTGATCAAATTTAGTTCTTATACACTTATTATAGAGGTTTTTTTGTGAATTTAACCAGTTAAATAATAGCTACAAAGTCTTCCTCCTTGAACTCCCTTGCCTTTACTATGCTAAGCTATGTGAATGATTGAAAAAATGGAATCGATCCTAATTATATTTGTTTTTGAGCTTAGTCACCTCACTATTAATGTCAATTATTACAAAATATTTCATAATCTTTCCATATTTTGAGTTTGAATACATGCCTTTGATCTTGGGTAGAGGTGTAATCATTTTTAGTAATGATTTAAATGCTTTGATAGCTTTTACCATAGTACCACTCTATCATATCAAGACCATTATGGGGTAGCGATATAGTAAAGATATCATTTTACTCTCCATGCTTTACTATACACCTTCACTTTTCTTACTATAGGACAATGGGTTAGACAGTCTCATACTACCATCCCATTCACACCACTTTACACTCCTACGAGATGGTAGGTTAATTATAATAGTTGAGTGATTGGTCACCACCATGCTGCAGTGTCATTGTGTACCCCTTGTGAGGCTATGGTATTGGATTTTTATGTAATTTAGGTGGGAATATAGGGGTATATTATGAATGTAATATTTTAAATATAATTTTATTGAAAAGATTAAATTACTTTCTAATTTACTAGTCTCTTAGTTTTAGTTTTTAGTGTCAATAAGACCTAAGAGATCATTTCTTTGTTTGTAAGGAGGAGGCTTAGTCAAGTAGATAAATATTTAGGATAAGAATCAGGGCTTTAGTCATTGGACTCAAGGCTAGTTATGATAATGAAACTAGGTAAATTTTGGAGGTTTTAACATAGGGGTTGTCATTTTTCAAAATTTTGCCTAAGTATGGAACCCTTGTACCTTGAAGATTTTGGTCTTATAATTCATTGTTGACCTCTTATTCTGGTTCCAATCTTTTAAAGTTCTCACACTACAAGTTGATGAAGAGATTTAAGTCAGGGGGTTAATTGACCAACACCTTTTCCATTGATGTCAAAGGGGGAGAATTGAAGTAGTAAAACATAGTATGATCTAGAACAACATGACAATACTAAAGTTAGGAGGAGCATAATAGTAAGGGGTATAATGACAGAGAATTCTACTTATCTTTTCACATAAATTCTTTAATATTATAGGTTAAATATTTTGTTCATGTAATGTTAAGATATCTATATGTATTATTAAATCATAGATGTTCATTATTGTTTCCTTCACACGAGCATATTCAATACATGTGGAGGCTAGAAGCTATATTACAAATGAAAGCTATCCAAATATTAGATAAATGACTACAATTTATTCCTAGGATTTTAAAGAGTTGTTTAATTTCACAGGTATCTTATTGAATTATTTTATACCTTTAGACCTTGCTTTCTTCTTTTCATATCTAGTAGTTCAAGAGAAGTTAGAAAAGTATAGCATCTAGAAAACATATAGGACATACAAGAAATCATGTTCTAACTAAACAAAATTAATTTCAACCAAATTAAGAAAACTAAGAAGAATGATTGAACCTAACTTTAAATGCACTTCAAATCAATAGTGAATATCTCAGGTTTTGTATACAATGTACTAACAAAATAATGATGATTACATTTAGAAATGTATCAATCTAATAATAGTGAATAAGCACACCTATACTTAGATATTTATTACATTTAATAATAAATTACACCATACATATAGCCAAATTTTAGGTGACAAGTTAACAAGTTAAGGTGATAGGCTAGTTATGGTGACAAAACATCATCATAATTATCTGCATTACCAAAAATATTAGAATTTTGATCACTCATATCTACATCTACTTGAGTTTCTTCCTCATCCTCATCTATGACATGAAATACATTCTCTCTCCCAATGTCTTATTTGGTAATCAAAATCTCTTCTTCAAACACTTCATCATTGTCTTCATCTACTTATTTGAAATTTTCTTATAAATTAACATATTTCTCATCAAGAATTATATCGAAAACTTTCATGAATTTTATTTTCGAATGGGACTCTATTTTTATGACATAAACCATCCTAGGATTCTTACATCATCAATTAGAAATGATTGGTTAATCTAAAGAGGGGAAACATATGGCTCATCCATCTCTAATAAAAATTGTCATGTATTTGCAGGTACAAATCCATACCCATCAAATTTTACTATGGATGGTCAAATCCACGTAGATTTTAATAATATAGGACTATTTTCACCAAAATCTACTTGAAAAATTTCTTGGATGAATCCAACATAAAATTTCTTCTAAGTTTCATGAAGAAATTCAGAACTAACAACACAATCACAATTTGTCTTTTTATTCCACTCTTAAATGACTTCCATAGGCCCACATTCCATGAAACACATAGCCCATAAATGTGGAGAATGTGAAAGCTCACTTTCTTATGTTGTTATATCTTGAACTTCTTCTTTTGCATCACTGACTGCATTAGCAATCTATTCTTCAAATTTTGGAAAAGAATCACTTCCAATCAAATCATGATGTCTACACTTTTGAGGTCATTGTTGCATCCAACTTTGACTCTGTTCTTCATATTTTCTATGTAGAATAATAAAATAAAAATAGTAACACTAATAATATAAATGTGTAAATACAATTGAGTAAATAAATTATTCTGTAAAATTTCTTTTACATGTGCCACTTATCAAATGAAGATGTGTTTTGAACAATATAGGCAACTTATTTCATTATGTGATAGATTTAAGCGACATCTATTGCCTTATAATACTTCACCTACAACTCTCTCTTCTTCTTCATCATTCCATACACGTCAATTGACATTGTTAAAATCTTTCATATATTTTATTTAAAATCCCATGGCCTCTTACATTTAATATCCCTCAAACATGTTGCCTTTCAGTTTTGCCCTGGTATGAATAATGTTTTTCAAAACCTTCATATATCATTCTATAGGATACATCTATCTCATTCTTACTAGGCCATAATGATCGAGTTCATATTCTATATGTATCAAAATATGCATATAAATGTTAAATATTATTGGTGGAAATTCCCACTCCAACAGAAAAAAGACTTCAACAACCTCCTCCCTCAAACTATCAAAGTTCAAAGGATGTAATACATTTAAAATCAGTCTCTTTAATATTAGGCCAACCTTATAATTGCCAATCTTGGCCCCTTCTATAAACTTGATATATTTACCATAATAGGTAGAATATTCTTGATTATGACATGATAGTCATGGGTCTTGTGGCATCTAAAGCTATTTATGTCATTTTGGATTCCAATATTAATACTTACATATCTAGTGGGAAAGTGAGTCTGAGACATCAACTGTAAGAATTTTGCACACTGTTCCTTTGTCCAAACATAAGGAGCACTAGGTTTTCTATATTTTTCATCATCATATTTTTCAACCCAAAGATTTCAATGAATCTTTAGTTTTTGAAAGTCTTCACATGATAAAATAGTATCAAAAGCACCAAAAAGAGTTTCTATAATAGTATATGCTATATTTTTCTCAGTATGCATAAAGTCAATAGTATGCCTATTGGTTATATAATTAAAGTATGACCACTTATAGAATATGCACAAACATTTTACACCACTTTCATTAAATGGATTATATCTAATACCAATAATCCCATCATTTTCAATTATAAATGACATTCTTTTTTGTCCATTCTCAACAATGTAATCACCCATTACTAGCAATGGTGGTTCACAATTCTCTTCTTGACCACTGAAATGTGTTTTTTGTCGATGATATGGATGATCCATTTTTAGGTAAACACGATGTCCATAATAAATACACATATGAAAACTTCTTGAGTGCCTCAAAAAATCCTTAAATTTACATGCAAGATATCCATGAATAGTAATACCAAACAATGCACCATACATAGGAAGATCATGAATTGTAAACAATAAGGAAGATCTTAAAGTGAAATTGATTGAATGACCATCTCTTAAAGATTGAATTGCTTCAATTCCTTTACGCAATTCCATTAGCTTAGAATATAATGGATCTAGATAAGCATCAATTGTATCTGAAGTCACACTTTTCTTTCTTGATATAATCAATGATAGCATTAAGAAAAATGGTTTAGTTGCTAACCATGGAGGTAAGTTATAATTTATTAAAAACACTGGACATGTTGACCATTTAGTACTTTGATCTGAGAATGATTTTACCACATCTAGAGCCAAATCCAACCTTATATTATGAGGATCTTGAGAAAAATTAGGCTATCTGTTATCAAATCCCATTCATGTCTTAGAATCAGTCACATGTTTTCAATTGGTGCTCTTATTTTGGGCATGCCATTTTATAAGTTTAATAATGTCTCTGCACCTATACATTCAGAGTAATCATGAGATTATCAAAAAGTGGTGAAGAACCTTTATAGGAACCATAGTTTATTTCAGCCTTTGTCTATACCTCACTTCATGACATTTCAGACATTCACTCTCACTTGCAAGATTATTACAAAAAACTACACAACCATTCACACACATATGGATGTTTTCATACTCTAATCCTAGATTAGTTATTTTCTTTTTAAATTGAATTCATTTTTTGGGCAATGTGGAGTCAGGAGGTAAAAATAAAATTAATAATGATAATAATTGATCTACACTCTCATTTGTCCAACCAAGCACCACTTACAAGTTAAGAATTTGAAAGATTATTTTCAAATGAATTAAATTACAATTAACATACATAGGTATTAAATAATCCTCCATCGACTAGGACCAATCAATGTTTAGACCCTCATTCAACATTCTGTCAACTTCAAACCCTTCGTCTAACATTGTTGCCTCTTAATCTATGTTTGGTATCACTTCATCTATGTTTGTTGCCTCTTCATCTCTCACACTCTGAAATCCTATCATATCTTCATATTAATTGTAATCCCAAGGTCCTATACCACTATGCCCATATCTTATCATATGTAAATAAATCACATTTCATTTTTTCACCTTTCCACCAAGACATTCATTACATGGACATGGATATTTATCCATGTCCTTCTCATCGGCTACTCTCTCATCATATGCATGGTATTGATCTACAGTCAAAATTTGACATTGATCCATCTATAATATTTTACATTCCAATATTAATTTAGTTTCCTATTTCAAGAAAAATATATAAATCTAAAAAACTCAACTTACTCAAGATATAATACATGTAAACTCATTCTCTTCAGCACTTACCTAGAATTTAGATCACTCCACAGAACTAGGATATAGAGCACTTTTCATTAATTAAAATTCAATAAATATAGTTGGGCATCACTTTATAGAATTAGATTTTTTTTAATGATTAGAAATAAATGAATGTTATTTTTATCCATGTTTTATTAAGGGCCTTCCTTGTCTAGATGATAATTAAAGAAATGATTTAACAATGGAACATGAAATTTATGATTGTTCTATTGATGAACTACAAGCATTTAAACATATGGAAATCTTGTCAATGTTAATCAATACACAAACACTAACAGATAGGCTAATGAATTCTTTGTTGTAACTTTGAGCATTACTTACTAGTATAAATTATTAACATGTTGAGATAAGATGACTTTTTATAACAATTGGTATACTCCCATGTGTGCAAATATAGTATCAATTAGAATAGCTAGGTAACCAGATTGATTTGATGAGCTAGCATAACTTTCAACTTTTTCATATGAGACCATCTTATAGGATTCCATGCAATTAATAGATTAACCTTGCATATAATGTTACCCAAGCATTTAGGTCTAAGATAGGGACATGAGCTCATGGTTTAATGGAAAATTGATCAAAGGAATTGAAATTTGGATGCATGTTATAATTTAATTTCCCATATGCTCCAAAATGTGCATAGGAAACTAATGAAAAAATATTTTGCTAAAATTAGAATTGCCTATATGGTTCTGGTACTCAGTTACCTATGTAACTACTATAAGTTAAACCAACCAATAATAATTAATTATGATTTACATGAACTACCCATGCCATTAAGACTTAGTGAAAAGGGGCCTCAGGAATTAGGTTGGTGAATTGGTTACAAAATTAGAAATTAACACCATACCCATGCATGATAACATGGAACACAAATAGACAACTTCAATATATGGTCACTCATTGTATTGATTATACAATTAATAAAAACATCCAATAATTTCACAATCTCAAGAACTCCAAATTTTTACATGGTAGTTAATCTCTTATGACAAGATACCCTCCTATTTATGTAACTCATCTCTTATAATACACTGATTTTATTCTGCTAGATAGATGTAGTTACCAATCAGAAAGCTATAGATTTTGTGTTTAATGTAATAAGGGTTTTGAATTACATCTAAATTCGCTATAAAGGGCATCCCCAAATTTGAATTTACTGTAGAAGGCCTCACCGACTTCAAATTCATTTTATTAAAATCCAAGTTCCTTGCCTAGCTTTTCAAAAGTCTCTAAGTCCTCTCCAAACAAGCTTTATCACCCATTCAAGTATCTTCTATACTTATATGCTAAAACCCAAAATGCTTCATGCCATCAAATTGGCACAAAAACCCTCTTTGGTCAGCTTTGGATCCATTAAAATTTAACAAACCCTCTTATTTGTAGATGTTCATTACATAAATAATACCAATTGTACACCCCACTCCCTCATCAAATTACCTCTACTAAATTCTACACTCTACTATACTCCCCACTCCCACCAACAATTTCTCAATTGCAATTTTTTTTAATTACCCACTTTAATATCATATTGTCTAATTTCTATTTGTGCGACTAATTATTTAGTCATTTTTATTTGTGTGACTAATTATTTAGTTGTGTTTTTTACCTGACAATCAAATTAGTCATTTATAGTTGTATTACAAAAAATTAGTAGAATTTAGTCATTTTTAGTTGTCATGACTAAAATTTTTAGTGACATAGTCAGTTATTTTCCAAATTTTACTAGTGTATCTTTCCTTTCATACTTTACAATATTAAAACTACCCATGCATAGTCAACTAGATCTACCCTGTCGACCCAGTTCTGTGTTGTGTGATGTCTCAATAACTGGGTCAACCCTAGCTGACCCTGTTCATTTTTAAACCTTGCTTTTGTAGTATAGGTTTGACCTTGTTGAATTTATTATGTATTTTTTACATATATTGCCAACAATATACCTTGTTTCAAGTTATAATTAATCTTTATATGCTAGTAATTAGTTCACACCTTTATTTTCTTATTACTTGCATGCTTAGAATAGTTCACATAGTCTAATTAGGGGGTTTTTTAATTAACCATTTAGTTTCACTATTACTATTTTATACACACATGGCCAAATCATAAAATCTAAATAAGCATTTTAACATTTATCTACCCAAGGCCAACCTACATGGATTTTATCACCAAGGGGGAAGCTGACTTGATACTCTAGTCAAGTATAAAATGAGGTTAATGGTATATTTTGGCTAAGCACCTGACACCCTTATCACTGTGGTGTGTGTAGTGAGGGTGTAATCCCTAATACAAATCTTGCATCATTTCTACTATAGTTCCTTTCATCCCAAACTACCTGAAGCCTTCCTTAGATTGCTATCTAGTCCTTTGCTTTATAACCAACTTCCCATAATATTTAAAATCATTTTTAATAATCTAATAAACATATTAGGTTGACTAATTATTTATCTCTTTACTTTCCAAGTTAATTTCTTTCTCTTTTCTCAATTGTGTGTGCAAAAACTTGCATTAACTAGTGTTAATACAAGGTTTTATATTGTGTGCCTCAATTCAATTGGCCAACATTGATCCAATTGATTGTTTGTTTATTTTCAATTCTTATTTTCTTAGATTAGTTTTAAAAACTATCTTGTTTCAATTCATAACTTTTTATAAAATGTTATTTTCTTTCTTGTCTACTGTACTAGGTTGACCTTGTAACTTTTTCTATCCTTTGTGCATTGTATAGGATCAACCTAGTCAACCTTGTACTATCTATAACCCCTTTTACATATTTTTTAAGTCTTTATTTACTATACTGGATTGACCTAGTTCACCCTGCATGGTTTTACAATCCCTATTTTTGCGCTAGGTCGACCTAGTCGACCATGTACTATTTTAATCACTTTTTGGTTCGTTACTTTCTCATCTCTCTTTCTCTCCATTAATTATGGACTTTATTCATGATGAAAATATTGATTTGAAATCAATATACATGATGAACTTTATGAGTCCTCATAAGGTCTCCCATAGACAGAGTAGGTCTCCTCTTTTGGATGCTATTAATGTTCATATTGCCACTCACACAATGAACTATGGGACCCCTCCTAATACCTCTTTATAACATAATTCTCGTCATTTATTAGAAGACCAACTTGAGTTAGAGTACACTCCTGAAATTCTCTTCTTTATCTCTAAATTTCCTTAACATTGAGGAAAGGGTCCTTCTACCATTTACAATCTTATGATTAGCAGTGAAACTAAAGATCCTCATTCGCCCACTCCTGCATTCTCAATTAGATTTGGGGGTACCACTTTATTTTATTCTCAGCCTCTTCCTTCAATTTTTAACCCTTATCATACCATGACCTCTTCTTCTCTAACTTCTTCCACCTCCATGCATTATATATCCACTAACATGGTAGTTTCTACATCTAGTGGGCTTCTCTTAAGATCCACCATCCTTAATCTATTTACTAGTGATTCATTTTCTACCTAAGGTAATCATGCTTCTAGTGCTTCTTCCTCCCAATAATTCACTAGTCCATATTTTTTTACACAAGAAATTTTTTCCAGTAGTGTATCACATTCTCATAATTCCTCTCAAGATCTTATCAACATTAATAGTGGTAACCAAGCCACTAATACTAACACTAATACCAAACCTGATGCTTCTAACATTTATAATTAAACACATCAAATTTTTTTGCAAAATCTCAATCATATAAATATATTTCAAGATCATAAAAAAAATCAAATGATGAGAATGCAAAACCATCTTCTCCACCTTCAATCTCATCCACAACCAATGGATTGGGGTACACATAACCACAACGTTCCCCCTCTTTATCTTATATATGATCAAGGAAATATCATTCCTCAACCGCCTTTGGTCAATATAGCCATCAAGCATCTACAAAATGATCCTCTCACTACTCAAATTTTTAACATTGACATAGGAGGTATAACACCTACAATTTATTATAATGGATCAACCGATCCCACCCTTCATCTTAAGACATTTGGAAATATTTATAATGATTAGGTCAAATTTAACACCTTTAACATTACAAAAATATTAGCTAAAACCCTCATCAATGATTCCTTGGATTGGTACAATCAACTTAAACCTCATTCCATTACTAGTTTGGAGGATTTAGTGAATGCTTTAGTTCAATAATTCCAAACTAGTGATCTTCCCTAAAACACTTTTGTCCATTTCATAAATTGAAAATAAAATGAAAATTAAACTCTCAAGCATTTTTTAAAATATGGAAGAATTTATCAAATAAATGTGAACGTAACATGGCTAATGACAATCTTCTCCATCTCTTTACCAATGCCCTTTTTCCTAAATTAAAATATTGAGTCCACACTCTCTCTCCACGTACCTTGAAGGAGGATATTGACCAAGCTAAACATCAATATTTCCTAATGCATCAATTTAATCCACCCCAATATTCTATAGGTCCTCATCTCTTACTTAAGAATAAAAACCACAATATTACCAATGACGGTGTTACAGATTATTATGAGACCATTCACAATGTTCAAGCTATTGTTCCTACCCCTAAATTGGAACAAACTCCCCCTTCTCAACAATATACCAATCCTCATTACTCTTCACTAATTACGATCAACATTCACAAACCTCTATCCTCACCTAAATTGCTTGAGTGTCTATGTAGACCTCTTCTACAAGAACTTGATCCTACTCATCCTATGAAATCTTGGTATGATCCTAACAAGTTTTTTTAGTTTCACACTGGTTGACATCATTCTCATGAGACCTGTAGACAACTCTATAATTTAGCTATGGATTTTCTTATTTTTCTTAATTTTTATCATGATTCCATCATTTGTAAGCATCAACAAACTTATGAAATTTATTTTAAGAACTATAAATCACATGACAAAACCTAGTCCTTGAATCAAGTAAATACTTATTTATCTATCCATAAAGACCCTCTCTCTAATCATCAACAGATTCAAGACAAGGCCACCCCTTCCACCAATAATGTATAAAGTCTTGTTGAACTAAATTTTGAAGAAAATGTGGTTAGCATGACTAATATGTGAAGGGTGGTGGCTTTCATTGATTTTCAACCTATTTACACTCCATCTCAAACATTTCATGTTATCGAAGTTTATCCTCCAACTCATTTAAATGATTTGGTGAAAGATTAACTTATTAATTTTGATGACTTTATTTCTAATTCTCCCTTGAATAACATTTCCCATTTTGTTTCTACCACTCTTCCATCATCTTTCAATACTAATGGTAATCAAATTTATACTAACACTTCTTCTACCAATTCCCAAAATCAACTTGAACCAGCCACTTAATCACACAACATGATTCACAACCTTGTCCCAAACCTTCTCATTCTTATCAACATAAATTTCAATGCACTTCAGCTCTTCCTTTCAAAAACCTTATTAACCATTATGCACCTATATCTAACAACATTATTATGGGATATGATGAGTAATATCCCATAGTGGAGCTTATTAATTTTCCCTCCGACATTCCATTCCTTGAGCTTATGAGGACTTCTCCACATCATATAAATCATCTTATACAAGTATTATTCGATATGAATATCCCTCATCTTCTCGTAGTAGGATGAGAGGAAGATTTATTTAGATCCAAGGATAGTATATTATACTAATGTGAAGATATGTCTATCAACATTGATGAAAATATAGACACTTTTCTTTCTTTAAAATTTCTTATAGCCTCTATGATTCTTGACAAGATTATGCTTCGTGTGGATGATCCTTCCTTATTCATTACCATCCAAATAGGTGATATCCAAGTCAAACATGCATTGATTGATGAGGTTCTGGGCATGTGTGTTACTTCTCTTGATTTATTTAATACCCTTAGAAATTTTGAATGTAATCTTAAGTCTACCTACAAAACCTACTAAGGATATGATATAATGAAAATGCCTCCTCTAGGTTGTGTGTGGTTTCCCATTACCATCTCACCTATCCCCATTCATGTGAAGGTGATGATATTTAATTTCCCCCTTTCTTATAATATATTTAGTGGTAGGTCATGGTCTCACCGCATGAGAGCTATTTATTCTAATGCCTACTAATACATTAAATTCCATTATAATAGAGCCATTTATAGGATTCAAGCTAACTCTAACGCTTGGAATTTTGAGTAATTCCAAGTTCATGGTGTCTTCAATATTCCTACTCTTGAGCCTTTACCAAGCATTCCATTCTATTAGTCTTAGCATCTTAACATTCCCATTAACTCAACCCGAGGTTACATTGGTCATCCTAAGCTCATTCATAACATTCCTCCTAACCTCTTAGATTCTGATGATGATGAGCCCAATGAGATTAACTTAAAAATAAAAAATTTAATCTCTCACCTCATCTCATCTTACATCTTCCTACTTACTTTCAACATCACTCTCATAAGCCTCCTTACAATGGCATTATTGTAATCTTGACCAAGACTAGGCATTTTATTCACTATATTTCATCAGATGATAAGGTCATCCCTACTTGCATCATTGACCTTCACACCTTAGATTATGATGATAGTTATTTATTAGATGATCCATTGTTAGGTGGTCTTATACAAGCATGTGATGCCAAAATTATCCATTATTGTTCTTCTTTACTTGAGTCTTTAAATGCATCTCATCATTTTCCTTCACTTATAGTTCTTGATTTTTGTATTTTTCCCCTTTATCACTAGGTAGAGATGACACCTCCAATTTTAGAGGAGCCATATATGACTATGCTCATGGATCGTGCTATGTTTGGGCCTTACCATCTTGATATGTGCCTTGACCCTCGTAGCTAGTTTACTCCCAAGGTTAGTGAAACTCTCCTTAGACCTTATGTAGATCTCATTCCTCCCTCATTAGAGATCACTATAGTCGAGCCTATTTTGTCTCCTATTACTACTGAACCTTCCCCTATTTTTTATTTCATTTCTCCTTCCATTGAGACTAGTTTCATTCTTTCCTCATCATCACTCTCCCTTGGTGATGATTTTCTTCCTTTTCCTAAGATGGATCATGTGCCTAAATAATGTGTTGATGAGTGTTCTCTAGTTTATTCCACTCTATTACACCTCTTTTCATGAGTGATTCTACTAAAACCACTCACAAATGTATCTATTACTGCCATAAGATAGATAATTATTCTTATACCCATTATCGCAAGTTGAAGAAATATATTAATACCTTACATATTTCTTCCCCATCATTAGAAAAATACATACCTCTCCTGAAGGTACTTCCTAAATATCTACCCATGTATGGTGAGGTATATTGTCTATAACATATATGTGAACCTATCATAATAATCATTATTGCATCCTTCAATAACATCTTCAATATCACCTTATATTTATTCTTAGACCTTTTATCACTCCTCCCATAGGTTGTTGCTATAATAAGGCTCCTCCTTATTCTCCCATGGCTCCACCTCCAGTGGTTCTATCACCTCCTATGGTGCCTTCACCATCTTCTATGCCTCCACCTATGATTCCTTTAGCCATGGACCTTCCCTCACCCATGGATCCTTTTCCATAATTTATTCTTATATCTCTTATATATCCTACTCCCACACATTCTCTTGACCATCCCTTGCCTAATTTCCCTCCTCAGCATGATCCTTGAAGCATTCCTACTCTTTCTATGGAGGATATTTGTAGAGAAGTATTTGCCTAGTGTTCACTAAAGATTGACAAAATACTAGCAGTATTTCATCTCTATCTTCATAAATATTTATTTGATGTCTTGGATAATGTGTGTGGATAGATTTATCATTATTTATGAGCACATGCATGGTTATTTCATATTTTCTTTTGGGTTGGACATGTGCTCCAATATTATCTTTATCTATCTATTATATCATTTGGCATTATGTCATATTTTTATTTATCATGTATGGTGATCTTACTTGTTGTACTATATCTTGCTTATCTTATCATTTTTATTTCACATATGATTGTCTTTCTTTATCATTTCTTTCTCTCTCTTGTTTGTGTTTTTCTCAAAACTCTTTGATTTCCTCTTCATGATTGTTTGATTTCTTATCTCCATTTTTCATAGTCAATTATCATTATGACTTGGTTATATAAACCCTATTAATTTTGGTCATTGTCTCCCTTTTACCATGTGATTAGTTAGCAAACA